>BCLH01000916.1:0-41916 GCA_001602315.1 Zoysia pacifica | reverse complement strand
CCCCCCCCCCCCCCCCCCCCCAAAAAAAAAAAAAAAGAAATAAAGTGTTGTTTGAGATAATTCTGTTGCGAACAGATGCTAGTTGTTGTCAATAGAAGAGTGTAACACAGCCAAAACTTTCTTGTTGTCAATAGAAGAGTATCACACCAATTCATGTTGCCAATTTTTGGTCTGGCGTTGTGGTGGTTGTGGTCGAACCATCGTGGATTCCATCCCATCGGATTCCGTGAACAGGCAGACGAATTACATATTCAAATGACTTGTTAAATCTGTGATCCTAGTTTTCACAAGAAAATCTTGGCGTTTGGATAGTAGAAAATGATAATTAGGATTGGGATTGAGAAATGAATAAATGATTTTGATTTAATGAAATGTGAAAATGAATAGGTGAAATCTTTCCAATCAATTTTCCTATCCATATCTCACATATCCAACTATCCAAGCAGCACCTAAGCACGTATGTATCTTGCCCAACCACCATCTGCTTCATAGTTCACTCATTAACACCAAGATCTTCGTTGACTTGCTGCTCCGCCGTCGCGGCCACCATGATCGCCCCGCCGCCGCCGCACCTCCGCCCTCGTGCCATTGCCGCCGCGCTTCTCCTGCTGGCCATCCCGTGCGGCTGCGCTGACTCTCCGCCGACCACCAGGTTCTACACCTTCGACCTGGTCCACGAGTATCCCCACGACCAGGACGCTTTCACCGAGGTCCCGAGCTATCTGCTTCAGCTTGCTAGCTTGCTGCTACTACAATAGAACCAGGCCATGATCTTCAAGTCTGCCTGTGTTGTGCGTAGGGTCTCGTGTACGGAGGAAATGACACTCTTTTCGAGTCCACTGGTCTCTACAACCAGGTATGAGAAGGTGGTGCAGTTGCTAAGTCCCCAGACGCGGCAAAATTAATAATCTTACCAAATGTTTTGTTTCCCAACAGTCTTCAGTGCGTAAGGTTGACCTTCAAACCGGAAAAGTAAGTAAAGTACGTGCAAATATATACTCTCTCCGTTCTTAAATTCATGTTGCCGTTGACCTTTAAAATCAACTTTGACCATTCGTATAATTCAAAAACTTAGTTCAAATGTGTAAAATTTTAAGTTGTGATTCAAGTAAATCTAATGATAAATCAAATTATAACAAAATATATGATATTTATTAAAATTTTGTGAATAGAATTAATGGTCAAAGTTGATGTTGGAAGTCAATAGCGACATCAATTTAAAAATAGAGTGAGTACACTCCATCCCTCCGGACTTTTTCTACAACATTCTTTTTTCTTTTACTGGTCATATCAGGTTTTGGTTAAGGAACAAATGGACCGACACATTTTTGGTGAAGGTCTAACTCTTCTAGGAAACAAGTACAATCCAGTTTCTTCAGTTATTTTATTGATATTGCCTTACTCCACCTGCCTCCATAGTTCATATATTCTCCCCTACTATCCAATTAATTTCATTGTTTTTCCTTTTCATTTTGCAGATTGTTTCAACTTACATGGATGAATGATATTGGATTCATATATGATCGACATAACTTCAGCAAAGTATGCTGCTGTGCCTGTTTCTATGCCTGCCCTAGTTACAGATGATTCACAAGTCTTATCTTCGTGTTAACCGCTGATTAGTAATCCTAAAATCCCTCCATATTTGTTTATGAGGAATTTTACGATAGTCCCAAACAATTGTGAGCCCTCAATTTAGCTAGATCTCTAAGGCCAATGTGGTTTGTTACCTCCTACGCAGTGATAGTTTACCCACAATTATTATTTTTATTAGTAGATTTTCTTTTGGAATGTACCGTGCATCAACGGTAAATCTAAGCATATTGATATGAACTGTGGTGTAAAATTGCTTAGATTTTGCATCCTTCTTGAATCTTACACAATATCCATAGAATAGAAGAAAATTTACCCTCAGTGTTCTTGAAGAGGCTTTGGGGTTTTCAGCAAAGAGAATTATACACTAATTTGAGTAGTAAAGAGACTATTAGAGGCTTCCTTGCAAGATAAACCAATGGATGAATTTGATAACTGACAATACTTGAAACGTTGCCATTTCACGATTGTGTTCTGATATATGTGTGCTATCTACTGAACATGCAGCAAGAGAATTTCACCCACAAAATGAATGACGGTTGGGGTCTGGCTACTGATGGGAAAGTTCTTTTTGGCAGCGATGGCACTTCAAAGTTGTATCAGCTGGATCCAAAGTCACTTGGAGGTTATGCATGATTCTTGTACTAGATTTTCTGTTATCTTGACTCTACTGCATCTTTTTTTCCAAACAAACTCTTTTCCTTTGATGCAGTTATGAAAATGGTGACAGTCAAATATCAAGGCAATGAAGTCTCTTATCTTAATGAACTGGAGTATGTAACTGGCGAAGTATGGGCAAATGTTTATCTGGTTAGGTGTCTACACTCCCCTGGTTGCCATAACTTATTACCCATTATTTTTTTCAAATGTACGGAGTATGACATTGTGACCTGGACATGAATCTAAGTTCTCAAAGCTATGATACGCAGACAGATTGCATAGCTAGAGTCTGCCCTGATGATGGCCAAGTGGTAGGCTGGATCTTCCTCCATGAATTGAAGTATGCCCCACTCATAAGAAAAAGAAAAAAAGAGCAACAGTATTCAGCTTTGATATCTGAGAGTTGTAATGGTTGTGTTCTTGTAACCTTGCAGGCAGCACTTGTTGGACTCTGGCAACACAGTGAGTAGTTGTATGGTTATTGTTTAACGCTTCACAATAATCTTGTTTGTGATAATCTGAAAGATTCATTTTGCTCAATATCATGTGGTAATTTAAAAGGGAAACAATCATGCACCTAAATTCACTACTACTAGATTCCAAATCGAGTAGCCATCACATGAAATTGATCTGATTTATGTTCCAGGGTATCGATGTCCTAAATGGTATTGCATGGGATGAAGAAAATCAGAGAGTATTCGGTATTTGCATTTCACCGTTTTTGTGCCAGGTTTCTCATTGTATTGCCGTCTAATGGTGGGTTTACGATTAATGTTTGCATTTGCAGTGACAGGGAAACTGTGGCCAAAGCTTTACGAGATCAAGCTGCGCCCAGTGGATGGTCCACCCAACGGATCCGTCGAGGAGCTATGCCCTAAGTTTTGGTGGACGGGCACCCAGCGTCAGTATAACGCCGGCCCGTAGTAAGAATTTGCAAGTGACTGTATAACTGGCGTCAGTATACCGCCGGCACCCAGCGTAAGTGCCGAAAGCTGTGTAACCACTGGAGATAGACTGGATGTCATTCCCTGAGCTCCTTGCTTGACTTTAAAATCATTGGTAGCAACAGTTTCGTTATTATCTAGCCACTACACTGTTTATCTGGCTAAAACGTATTTTTTACAGGCAAAACAATACAAAATTGTCATTCTCTAAGGAATTTGGAAAACTGACAGGTCCACTATTATTCCATTGGGCAAACTCTCAAATCTTTCTGTTCATGCACGACCAGTACAAGATGCAGATAAATGATGAAAATGTCCAGATGTATATCAAAGCAGGCCAAAACAAAAAATAATTGGACTCATCGTCATGGCGTCCGACGATGCTGGCGTCCAATAACATCACAGTGCAACGTCCAACGATGCTGGCGTTGCACCAGAATGATCGATCAACAACACAGCTGGATCCAATTTTCTTTGAACCCAAAAAAAAAAAAAAAACACTGCCAGCCGTATCATGAAGAGGAGAGGACCTATGACGCGGTACATATATAAATTGATGATGAAATCCAAAAACACATCTCCGAGTTTACTATGCCATTTTCAGGCCTTGATGCCTATACAGAAACGATTCAGTAACACGTCTACTGCTTCATCATATCTCTTCCTTCTTCCCCCTTACTTAAGCACGAGTAGTATCGCACCTGACTTATTTCTGAATGAATTCCCCCTTCGATAAGAATTGCTTATTTTTCCTTCCAGAAGAGCCAGCCACCATGGATGATCACAGCCTGGAAAGCTTGAGCTGCTGCTTCAGCAAGGGCCGCAGGTACTCGTGGTACCCCTCCGGCACCACCGTCTCGTTCAGAGGGTCCTTCCAAGCCTCTTCGTACAGCGCTGGGTACACGTTTCCTTCGTACCGCCCCAGCACCGAACCCAGGTAGTGGTCTGTGTAGTTGAACGCATCCACCAGAGCAATAGCATTCGGCCGCACCTGCATTCCCACCATCATCCATCACCAACCTCAGCTTCTTCACCTCAGGTGAAGGAAAGAAAATAGGAAGATCTATATACCTGGGCATAGAGCTTTCCGAGCTGCTCATTCGCCAGCGCCCCTTGCTTAGGTGTGATACACCCAGTCGCAAGGAAGTCACCCAGATGCTTGTGAAGAAGGTGCAGCGCATACACATTGCAAAGGTTTTGAAGCTGCTCCTTCACACCCTGTCCAGGAATGTCCTGTTGTAGCTTCTCGATGAACCTAACACCATATGTACAAACCAGGACATGAATAACTTCTTTCCCCTAAGAGAAGGAAACAAAAACAGTCACAGAAGAAACTACTCACTTCGTTACAATAATCAACTGGATGTGAGCTACTGCAGCCTCGACCACCTCTGGGGACCGTTCAAAGAACCCTGCAATACACAAGATTATAAATGAAGTCCAAAGGGACTTTAGCAGCCAATTAATATTTGAGTAAACGGATGTGGTTTTTTTTTTCAAGATAGCTGTAACTGATGTTTTCAATAATAACCTTCTTCTTGGTTCGATGCTTGGCTTATGTTTTGAGCGCAATTTACTGCCATCCTGAGAGCCCTAGCTTCAAATGCCTCTTGTATGACACAGGGGTTAAGCCAGTCTTCAGCTGTTGAGAGTTATGCTGAGAGATTAATTTTTGTGATCGCAAATACAAGCTAATAGCCTCCTAAAGGGGCCCTGCGATGAAATCAAATACCCAGCCTCTGGTACATACCTGAACTTGCAGCACACTTGCATTGCATCAGATGTTGTACATTACCCATGTAAGCCATTGTACCAACAGGTTGTTTTCCAGAAGTCAATTGGGAAACCGTCTTCATTAGAATCTTTGCAACCTGAAGATTAACATTGACTGAAACTGAGTAAAGGAAAGCATGTTAACAAGAAAGGGCTTTGGTGGAATATGTCAATCAACCAAGCAGCTAAAGCATGAGTACAATTGCAACTACGGATAGCATGCAAACCTGCAAAAGCAAAACGACATTGTCTCCTTCGTAAGTGCAAGCAGGAACGTAGATCGCAAACAATTCAGGAAGCCCACTACTGTTCAGGTAACCATGTCCACCACAGAGCTTTCGACATTCTTCAATTGCATCCTGTACACATAGAAGGAATGAATTACTATCAATAGTGAACCATATCTTTTCTTTGAGGAATGTACCATCTATTTTGTTGACGTATATACCGACTAGCTCAGTTAGTTAAGGGTTTGGGTGTATACCCTGACAACCCAGGATCAAATCCTCTTCGAAGCGAATTTGGGTGCATATTTTCTTCTTACCATAATGCCACCTAATTCCTCCTAGGTTGTTTTATTTATTTATTTATGTACCCACCGACTAGACTACTGGACCATACATATAGCTAGACCATCAGAACAGAATTTACTCTGCTGAGAACTGCAATGTAGCTTCAGTAATCAAAGAAAGAGTATAAATGGACTTGAAACTCATTACTGAAACAACTTATAATACATACAGCTGTTGCAGATGTTGTCACAGCCTTCAGGCCAGCAGTGCAAGCATGAACCTCTTGCAGTGTTGAAAAATCCTTAGCTTCCAGTTTGTGTGTGACATCCGTGTAAAGCCACTTGAGCCAATCACCCACGAATCTAAATGCGTATGCTGAAGCCAACAAAGGAAAGAGTCTGCTTTGTTGAGTCTTGTAATTAAGGACCTGTAATCAGTTTGAACAAATTAGTCACATGCCGTCTATGGTGAAAAGTTGCAGAAACTATCCTCAAGTATATGCAGTCATTCAAATATGTGCAAAAATTAAAATACATGCATCTTCATTAAAAAATTTGTGCCATCCATGTATTTCATGAACAATGTGTAGCATGTACTGACCAACTACAGAGTCCCCGTAACTTTGAAAACCTAAAGCTTTAAGGCACAATGCGGATACTACAGAGAGTTTTGAAAACCTAAATGACGATACAGAAGGTTTTGAGTTATAGTACCTGAGTCTCAGGGCCACCTTCTTGAGAGCCGAATTGCTTCCGGATAGCACTGTAACGAACAGCAATGCAAACAGCACGGGACAGAGCTTTCGAAGCATCTGCCACAATTGTCTGACGAACAAAAACCATTGTCCCGTAAAGCAGCTGCTTTGGAACATTTGAGTGTACATATTTCCCCTCCCTAGTAACTTGTGAAAGCCTGAAATGAAGGCAAAACTATGTCAAATTTGAGGTGACTTATAATAGATAACAATAAAAATGACATATCATAGCACAAACCTCATCAGCATTTGGTCCCTTGGGATGCGCACATGGTCAAATCTAAGAACACCATTATCCATACTGTTATATGCACCGCTACCAAATTTTCCACCAATATCACCAAGGGTAACACCAGGAAGAGGAGAGTGGTCCTCTAAGCTCCGAAGTTGCACAATGAAACCTGGCAAATGAATACACATGAGTCATGAAGGAAGGAATGGTTTAAAGATCAAGTTAAAAAACCACACACTGTACCATGAATGCCGTAGTCCTTTCCTTCAGTTATTAGTCGGGCATAAACAACTGCGTGAGTGGAAGCTTTCCCCAAGCCACCTGGCCACCACTGCCAATATGACAGAAATGTATTATGAATAATAAACTAGCTAGTGATATTAGAAAAGAGTCAATATTGGTTCAGTTGATTCATAGGATTTTACTTTGCTGGAGGTCAGCGTTGGGCTGTGGATAATAAACTCATTGGTCTTGGGATCAAACGTAGCAGTTGTTTCGAGGCCCTGAACATTAGAGCCATGACCAAGTTCAGTCTGAGCATAGCATCCAATTATCTGGAACTTGTAGGCCAGTGGTAACCACTTCTGCTGCTGCTCTTCAGTTCCTTGTCCTTTTATAGCAGGTACAAACATGCCCTGCAAAAGATTGTTGATTTTTTTTTTTTATGTTAGAAAAACTAGCATAACACAGCGATATGACATGATATTCTTTCGTTTTCTTAGTAATTGTAAGGCTCCGATTGCTACAAGAGCCTAGGTACAATAGGAAGAGATATACGCCAAGCATACCAACTACAGAGAAGGTCTTAGCGCAGCACACAACACGTAGACACGAAACAAATAGTTGATAGGCATACCCAATGCAGATCAACATAACCAGGCTGGTCAACATAGAGCCTTAGCAGATTTGCTTCTTCCTCTGTTAATTCACGACAACATAAGACTGTACATGAGCAAAGACTGCTGTGCATGGAACAATGTCTCAAAATAAGTTGGAATAGTTCGTAAACTCCTGCAGACCTGTAAGACGTAGCTCGACAATACGCTTCCATGCATGGGCTGCTTTTCGTAGTGTGTCCTTGAACAACTCCTTTCTGGAGAGCATTGTCCTGGTATCCTTGCGGAACACCTGTATATTGCAGGAGTCGGTATAAGAGCACTTTTCTAGAAGGAAGGCGAATCAACAGCAATACTTCCTTTACAAAGCAACGGATGTGTATCCGAGTGAAAATTGGTGACCCTTAGGTTCACCACCAAATCTCTTTAATTCAACCAAATGAACTAATTTTCTAAAACGAGCATACATTTTGGAAAACTAGTTTATTTGGTTGAACTGAAGATGTTCGGAGGTGAAACTAAGTTTCACTTCTTTTCACCCCTACTAGATGTGTATGTGCCTTGTTGTCTTGTTGAATGGTAAGTAGCATGTATCATACGCATTGATCTTTGGAGCTGAAAAAGATAACATGACCTGACTGTTTCATGAAACTATAAAACCTATACTTTACTGTGTCGCTTGGAGTCACCATCGAGAGGTGGCCAAGGCAAACTGAAACAGGGGAAACAGCATCTAAAAGAAAAATTGAGCAATCGGCAGTGGTGGAGCCGAGCATGTTGTTTCTTACTTATTATTACGAGAAAGATACTAGGATTTTGCGTGTTCGTTTGGATCATTAAGCAGAAAGCGAATAACTGGATCTGATGATGCAAAAGTCTTGGTGACCATGGAATCGAGTAGAGAAAGGTGGAATTCGGCGCAGATCCGTGGTTTTGGAAAGATAGAGAGGAAGTCTTACAGGGTCGGATGCGACGAGTCGGGCCATGCGGTCGGCGACCTCGACGGCGTGGCGGGAGCCTGCCCAAGCGACCTTCATCTCCTCGACGTCAAACTGCGCTGCGGCCCTTTCAGCGGCGAGGTGATCGACCTCGACGGCGTTCATCATGGCCATCTCTCTCTCTCTCTCTCTCTCTCTCTCTCCAATTCTATGATCAGCAGGTCGAAGAGACTCTCAGCTACCCTGACGTGGTTGGGATGGGGAGAGTCACTGAGGGTGTCTTTGTTTCAGTTTTTTCAAGTGGTTTTTCACGGTTAAAATGCAGCTGAAACAAATAAGATTTTGATAAATAAATTTTTAAAATGTTAAAATATTAGTTTTTTAAAATGAATTAAAAACTGAAAAATTTATTAAAAACTGCTTTTTTAACTTTTGATGCTAAAAAAATTAAATATATATTATAAAAATTAATATTTAAATTTTATCAGTCAATTTTGTAATTAACTATGAATAAATATTTTTAAAAGCCTCAAAAGCTATAACTCAAATAAAAAGAGGCATTTAGAGGGGCTGGTGGGGAGAGGAAGGCGAGGATTGTTATATCTGTTGTATTTACCTCCTCAGCCCACAGTTTCTCCCTCGCGTGTACGCCAGGCCGTCCCCACCTGGCAGGCAGAAAGGCACTCACTCCCTCGTCTCTCTCCCATCTCCGCCACCATCTCCTCTTCCAAACTCTGTTGGCTACCAACCAAGTTGCACTTGCACGGTAGGAGTAACAGTTAGTACTCTCTTCGTTGTCAAATCATTAGAAAGTATTATATATTTTGTTATAATTTAATTTATTATTAATAATAATTAAAATATAATTTGTAATTTTACACATTTAAATTAATTTTTTTTAAAATAATACAAGTGACCAAAGTTGATAATAAAAATCAATGACGATAACAATTTGAAAACCGAGTAAGTAGAAGTTTGTCACTTATCTAACCCTCTTTTTGGTGATTTTGTTGGCTGTTGACCTCCTGAAGCCGAATACCACATACAATGATCTTTCGCAACGACAGGATTGGCATGTTCAAGGGGACGATGAGGCTGGCAGTCGACAAGCGGGTGCACATTGAGATGACTGAGCCTGCTGATTTCATTGTGAAACCTACTTATTGTCTATTGAGTTACTCGCATAATTATGGCGGTGGTGATGTTTTGTTATACTGCACTGTCATGTTTGTGGTTATTTCATCATCCCATCAATAGTGTTGTATGCTTGGTGGTTGTTTTGATTGTAGTGATGGTGAGATGTCCAAATTAATTAAGAGAGGGAATGAAGCTGATAGCCACAGGCAACAACAAATGAAAACACACACACACACACATATATATATATATATATACTAACCATATATTGGATTCATACGTCAGTACATGGCCCTGATACACACAGTATAGATACTAGCTCATTCTGATAATTAGGTGGTGGTGGTGGTGTAGAGTTGCCTAATGGAATCCATCATGGCATCTGCAACCAGCTGGTTGGTTCTCTCGGTGGGGTGGATAGCATCCCAGTAGAGGTACTTGGTAGGATCTCCGCATGTTCTTCTGCCTCGACATGCCTGGCCGACCTCAATCACCCCGGATCCGCAGCACCCTCTTGATACTTCAGAAAGGCCTGCCACAGACACCAATTAATTGTTATCGTCTCGTCAGTTAGATTTCAATTTGAATATATTACCCAGAGGTAATAATTTTAGAATGGAGAGCGACTAGTACTTAGAGACTAATTAGGAGATCGATCGAGATGCATACCAAACTTGTTAGGATCTGTTGTTGCGTCGTTTACGATCGTATAGGCGTCAATGTAACAAGTTCTGATCGTCTGACTCTGAGAGCTGATGATGTTGAGTAGCTGAAGCAGCTTGGAGTTGAAGGAGAGCGCGAGCTGGTTCAGCTTGGCGTCGCATCTCTGGGAGCCCGTGCCGACCAGCGTTCGGACGATCGGCAAGCAACCCATGGGGGGAAGCCCAACGAAGAGGAATCTCCTCCCTCCAAGCATGCTCATCACCTGTTTGTTTGTTAAGTACTTGTTGTTTATTCATTCGTCACCTATAACATATATATATATATATATATATATATATATATATATATATATATATATATATATATATATATATATATATATATATATATATTGCGATATTTTTTTTGATCGAAAACATACAGGAGTACAAAGAAAGAAAGAAAGATGTACCTGGGTGTAATTTGCAACGCGCGCTATGAGGTAATTCTCGTACGCGTCCGTGCTAATTGCGCTGGATCGATTGGCTGCGACATAAGCAGAAAGAATGTCGTTGGTGCCGGTGCTTACGATGAAGGTGGCCCTGTTGACGAGCCGCTCTGCTCGTCTTGCTCCCAGCAGCGTCCGGAGCAGCGACTTGTAACGGAACAGGCTGCGAAGCTGCGTGCTGAAGGACATGGCGTTCTGTACGTAGGATAGGAGGAGGAGTCAATCTGTCTATCATAAATTCAGAATCAGAATGAACTCACTCAAGGAGCCTACCAATCTGTTGGCCGTGTTGTCGTCGTAGCCAGAGCCTCCCGACGCGAAGCTCACACCCCTCCTGAGCTGCACCAGCCTCAGGTTTGGGTCCAGGAAGCCCGGGATGGTCCTTGCGATGCCAAGCCTCTCAGCTATGATGTCTGTTGCTAGCCGGCCATTGGTGAATCTGCCTGTAGGCCTCCTGCCGAAGAAGCTCATGCCGTACGGCAAGAAATTCGCCCTAACCGTGGTCTGCAGGTGGTTGTTGTTTCCAGGATCAACGGTGGAGTCACCAAACACCAGGAGCGTGCTGCACCCCACCGCCACACTGCGGTTGCCACTGATCATCAGCCCTCCACCACCACCTGGTCTTCCACCTCCACCTGGCTCCTGTGGTGGCACCACCAGCCGCGGCGGCGCCTGATCCTCCTGCTTCGGAGGAGGTGGAGGTGGAGGTGGAGGTGCTCGGTGACGTGGTCGCCGTGGCGGCGTTGCCGGCCCTGGTGCCTGTGGCTGTGGTGGAGTTGCATGCTGCTCATCTGCTGGTGGTGCGAGAGGCTCACCATCATCATCAGATGGCGCTGCGGGAGACTCATCATCAGATGGTGGCTCTGTCGCCGGAGCATTTGCTGCCGGTGATGCTGTTCTTGCGTAGCGCAGCTCACCGGCAAGCAACGCCACCACTATAACTAGAGCACCAAGACGACGCCTCATTGTTGTTTCGTCTGGCTACTCCTGGCCGCACTACCATTTTTTCAGCTCGGGCTGGATATGCATACATGAAGACGAAGCTGCAAGTGAACAAAAGGTGTCTTGGTGCCAGTTAGGTGAGCACCCAGTTCTCCTTTGTGTGAGCTTCCCTGCCTGCTAGTGTTGTGTTCCCTTCAAGAAATTAAATAAAACTTGTCTAGAACTTTCCTTTCCTTATCGATTCTCAGATTCGTCAGATTGCTTGTGCTTCTGCTTCTCTTGTTTAAACGTTTTATGCAAGGACTAAATTATTAAGTAATTGCAAAGAGGAAGGATTGTTGACTTATCTTTCGTTATCTCAGGTACAAATGAATCAGGAATAATCCAAATTTTAAGCATGTTCTTAAATTGTTGTTCTGAGGACAAGAGACGCACAGTCCTTGTAGCCTTGCTCCACTCGTTTTCCTCCTCGTCGGAGTCATGGTCGGCCAGGCCCAGAACAGCCTGCTAGACTTGTCAGTATCTGCTCGCTTGCTTCGAATGAATTTTGAGTCCCAGGGGTTTGAAAATAAACACCATCTGGTTCCAGTTAAGAAAACAGCAGAACAAAATTAACAAAAGAAGCGACGTATCTCTCATTGGATTAATTAATTAACGGACGGCACGGTAATTAAGCCATGGAATACATATACAACACTAAAAATCAATCTTTAATCATGAGAACTACTAGAAACTAGCAAGTGAAATTAAATCAATTCTCCGTGTGTAGAAAGCATTGTTTCATCTTCATATCATAGATGAATAATTTCAGAGGTGGGGAGGATCATGCGAGAATTGAATTGTAGTGGATGTGGATGAAGCCTTTACGAATCGGCCTTTGTCTCGCTTTCGCGCGTCGGCTCTCGATTTACGGGAAGCATACATGATATGCTTGCAGTACCTGCATTATATACTCGATGATATTGCATTATTGTATATCTTTCTTTCATTCTTAATGTACTGTACATGCATACATATATAAGGGGGAAAAATACATGTCACCTTCGATTCTTCTTCTTTTCATTGTATCGGAGCTTGGCTCGGTCCCTCGCCTCCTGCTTCTTATCGGTTGCTGTGCCCGGATCTTGCGGCGGCTGGATCATGTCGGCGGCTCTCTCCGGCAATGAGACAATGGGCTCACTAGCGCTGTTGCTGTTGGTGCAGGGAGGTAAGCCATTGCTATCGTCAATCAACAATCGCTACACAACAACACAAATACAGGTGATCGATAGATGATGAAAAGGAAGAGGAGGACGCCCTTAACCTGTGAATTAAATTAACAAATAAACATCAAAAGAGTGGTTTTATACCTGTAGTAAAGAATCGGCTGATGATGATAATGTGTTGTTGGTCGAGGACTGAGAACAGGCCCGCTCATCACTTGAACGATCGGCCAGCATCTTCTCAATCTTTGCCGCCGCAATGGCCACATCACACATTCCACCGGTGGCTTCGGCGTTGCCCGGCCGAAGAGGGAGCTCTTCGGGCACCGACCTGCTTTGTTCCTCGAGCATGTGGGCGAGCCAGGCGTTGAAGTCCTGCTGCGACTGCGGCGCCTCGACGGACAAGAGGCGCACCAGCTCGTAGGGGCTAGGACAGCCGATGTAGTGGGTGATGCTGGTGCGGGTGGTGCCGGCCGGCGCGCGGCGGTCAGCGCAGTCGGTGCAGAGCACGATGGCGGCGGCGTTGTAACGCCGCGCGGCGGAGGCGGCACCACAGGCGTCGCATAGCGTGGCGCGCGGGTGGAGGCCGGCGAGGGTGCTGGCCCCGTGTATGGCGGCGTCGCACTGCAGGCATAGCCTGGCGGCTTCGACGGGGCAGAAGATGATGGCGTCGCGAGCGGCACAGGAGTGGCAAGCGTACGGCGGCATGCCCCCAGGTCATGCAAGTGGACCACCGTTGCCGGCCGATGCATGGTACCTATTGATCCATTAAATAAGGGAAGCTAAGCAACACGAGCAGCGATCCGTATCCATGGCGGTTGAGTCGCTCCATGGCGGTTCATACATGCCGGACCGGTTCCTTTTCTTTCCTTCATTTGTCTATTTTTTTATTCTCTATGATACTATTTTTTTACAGCTCTAGCTTTTTAATTCATTTCAAAAAAATTTCTCAAAGCTTCTCAGATTCTAAAACCCTCAATGTTACTTGTCTGCTATGCTGACTGCTAGTACAAGCAAAGCAAAGTGCTCAGTGAGGAGTTGGATACAAGGATTACAATTTCAACCTTTGTAGTTGTCGGTGTTCTGACCATCAGCACAGTACAAAATACAATTGAGGAGTGGTATGCTTTCGTATTTGATGTAGCTTAGTTTATGAAAGATTAAGAGTTTTTTACCTAGTTCGAGCCACCTCGAGCGGTGTAATACTTTACGTCAAAAAAATGGTTTATCTCGATAGAAAAATACAAAAGATCAGATTCTCTCTTCGGAAGAGGATAAGAGAGGATTCGACGTCTAGATCGTAAGTGCTTGATGCACGTATTGGTGAGGTTGCTTGCGCGTAGACGGTTATGCGCAAGAGTTTTGAGTTTCGGTTTGTGTGTGTTCATTGTGTCTCTTGTTTTCTCTTCTCTCTTTTTTTTCGCTCTCCAGGCCCCCTCCTTTATATAGGACGGTCCAGAGTTACAAAATAGTAGATTCTATGCGATTCTACTGTTTCGTTGACAGATGGATCCTTCATTGTCGTTGCCATCATTTGTTATGCTCATGCGGAGACGTGGCCCATCACGGCGCATGTCGCGACAGGCACTGTAGCATTAGCTACAGTGCCGTCGAGTATTGTCCGTTGACTCTTATGACCTGTCTGGTACTGTAGCTTTAACTGGAGTGTCGTCGTGGTGAACCCGTCCCATCAGAACAGTTGACGGTTAGCTAACGAAATAAATACGACATTACGTCATACCTAACCCCGAGGGTTGGTTCCGGGAGTCGGCCTTCGAGGTCGACGTCACCATGCGTTTTAACGTGGCTAAGACAGCTCTCATAGATCATCGCCTCAAAGATCAGACCATGCGTTCGTGCGCCGCTATCCGATCTCAAAATCCCTCAAGATCTTGAACCTCGTGTATGAGTACGAGTCGTCCCAAGATACATGATCTCGACAGTAGTAATCTTATTTTTAGTACTTAATAGTAAATTGCATTTTAATTGCTTATATAGTTTGCCGTGCTAATTGTTCTCTCATTGGGTGTATGCAGCCAAATGGTAGCGCAGTTTTAGGACACAAGTTGGTACATTGCAAAAGATTATTGCTGACATCTAGTGCTTCTGACTGAAATAAACTAGCTAGAGTTGTTTTGAAGGGGCAAGCAAGTTAACTCTTAGATTTTAAACTAACAAACTTGTCCTGTCATTCTGTAGATGCATACTTAGGAAAAAAATCAGTTTAATTTCACATAAAAAATGTAAAAAGCGAAAAAATTCCCACATTCCAAGAGAGACTAAGTTTGTAAACAAATTATATGTGTTCCGCACAACAAAATGCTTTGTAGAAAAAGGATGCCATGAATAAGGATCCACTCAATGTCAAGCTCATGCTCAAGGATGGTTACATGGCTGACATGGCAGATAATTGAAGAGGCATGTCGTACGTGCAGAGCTGGACTATATCAAACATAAGATAGATGTTGATGAAGTATTAACTGACGCTGAAGAATAGACGGATGAAGGCGCAATTGAGTTTCAGTCTGAGGATGAGGAAGTGATGCCTATGGATTATGAACTAACAAGTGAGAACTATATCTATCACTGATATTTGTCAATCTGGCATGCTATTTCTTCAAATCTTTTTACTGCCACAGTACAAATAAGTCTAATACGTCTAATGCATCTAGACACTAGACTTCAGCCATCCGTCTGTTTTCATCTTGCGTCCAGAAAAAAAACATTGTTTCTGTGCCAATCATCAGGCTACGTATTCCTAGTCAGGCTAATCCCATCCTCTGTTAGTTTGAATCATCATCAGACAGGCATACCACATCTGCGCCACCATTCACAGGAGCTCCCACCCTTGGGGAATCACTGCTCAACCCAAGATTCGTAGTAAGCCATGCATCCAATGACAGCAGTCCAGCATCTGTCACCTGCACGCCTGCTGAAATGGAAGTTGGCTGTGCTGTCGCTAGTAAACCTGGGCTTGGAGTTGGTGGCACATGTTGTGCCAAGTGATTTGGTCTTGAACCTGAAGCCAGAGAGGACGCTGCAGAAACTGGACGCAAACCCATTGGCAACGAGGTTGTTGGGAGTGCTGAATGTAAATTTGATATAGCTGAGATTGTGACGGGTGCCTGACATGAATCTGATATGGATGGATTCACTAGCAGGGTTGGCTGTGAGCTAGACAGAGAAGAGGTCCCAGGGGCCACAGGAGACAACTGTGTCCTTGATGTTGGTGTTGCCTCCAGCCAATGAAGCTGCTGCTGATTTCCAGGAGGTATGGAATGTGACCTTGGTGGCCTGAACTGGAGATGAGGCGCAGGCGCACGAGGTGCCAACTCACCCTGAACGCCAGAGCTCCCACGTGGTGAAGGTAGGTGACTACCAGGCGCTGATGTTCCTCTGAAAAGATTGCTTGGTACCGAAGGGACAGGTTGGTTCACTTGCGAAGACAGCAATGAGGAATGAGACAGGTGGGACAGTGATGATGATGGCCGATCCATCTGCGGCGATTGGACTCGAGGCCTCGGTACAGGCGGTCGACAAGTTGATGACGATGCAACTGGCGATGCTAAGGATCCTGGCACTGAAGGCCTTGGCAGTGCTTGATGAGAAGCCTGGGGTGTCTGACGAGCTTGAGGGCTATGAGTTCTTGCTGCAGAACAAGGAAATAAATGCATGTCAAGCCTTAAGAGAATCAATTTATAACAAAATCATAAATCACTATGTATCTTTCTTTATCCAGCTTTAAGTACAAACATACACATTATGTCTAGGCAGTTGTCAAGCACTGCATTTCTTTTAGAAGAGTGATAGATCTTCAGATGCAAATCTTGCAGATTTTTTTTTTTTTGACCAAATAGATTCTGTGTTGACGTTTAATATCAAACACTAATCATGCAAGAAACAATAATTCCAGAGACGAGCATGCATGTACACGCTATACCTTGAGCTGCGGATGCTGATATGAATTTGGCCCGAAAATCCTCAGCCAGTGATTGGTTACGGAGAACTTTCTCATATAAATCATCGAGTGTCTTCTTTTGCTTAATATGAGTGGAGTCATGTTCTTCAATTAACAAATCATATTTCTGTTTTATTTTCTCAATTTCTTGGTTGCACTCCATCTGAAGTTGTGATCTCTGTCCAAAAAGAAATTGAGAATGTTACTCACTCCATTTCTTTTTAGTTATAGTTTTAGCTCTAGGCACAGAAATTAAGTAGAAAAGGTATGCTGCACAGGAAACGAGAAGTGAGAGAAACAGGGATGTATTGGCGAGAGGGAAAGTTAAATTGAGAAGTTAGAATTACAAACTTTTCGGTGAAAAGGGAAGATCTAGAATGACAACCTTTTTGAAATGGAGTAATTCTGGAACTTGAATAGGCAGTTCACAGCCATAAACATAAAAGAGATGGAAAATACAAACCTTGAGTTCGTGGATTTTATTGAGTGTGTCCATATGCAGTCTCAATTTGTGCATTTCATTTTTCAGTGGCTCATCGTCAATTGGTGGGTGATTAAACATCATTGATGCCACTGGAAAGAGCTGTGCGGAGTGCGCAGAATTTAGTGTAGCATCTGTTTGACTTGGTTGACTCTGATCAGGTTGCACTGTCTCAGGTGGATTATTGGACACTGGGATCGATGGTTGGCTTTCGGATTGCAAAGGTTGAGCTGACACTACACCAGACGAGCCCTCTTGTCCTGGTTCACTTTGTGGAATTTGTGATGGTGCTAAACTAGCTAGTGTCTGTTGTGCAGAATGAGTTACAATATTTCTCTGCGTCTCAAGTTCTCTAGACAGTGGCAACATAGCTTGGCTGGACTGATCTGTCGAAGTTGGTAACTGTAAGCGAGGTACCACAGCAGCTTCACTGTCTTCAGTGGTAACTTCCATTAGAGCATCACCAAGACGTTGGCTTGTACCACCTGGTAGCAGTGGGATGACAGTACTCGCTTCCTCAATATTTCCAATACTTCTGCCTAAAGATTCCTGATACAATGGTAAAATGCTCACAATAAGTTACTCTGGTTCATATACATATGCAACAAGAATGAACATCAGGCCTCGACAAGGATGCATGCAAGCCCAAGGCAAATTCATAAAGCACAAAGTAGTGAAAACCATTGATAAAAATGAGCAGTATGTGCTAAGTAAATATTCATTGCGCAAAGGAAAAAAAAAGGGATGTACGCTGGCAGTTCTCATTCTTAACCTAAGATTTTTTTTTTCCTGGAAAATAGTAGGGGAAGCCCTACTGTGGTAAACTGGCTGATAAGATTACCAGGCTGACAAATAAGTATGCATTGCTACAGGAGATAGTCATGAAAACAGAACTGAAGCCTCAATGCAACAAGGGATCTACATTCTTCTTGACGGTCTGATATATGAACATTGTTTGTGAAATGTCAAAATCAGGTACTTGTGAGGATTAAACATGTTATACCTGGTTAGCAGAATTGTCAATTAACAGATTGTTCATCACTGAATGTTGAACAGCCAGAGATGCATCCCCCTGTGAATCAATGCCGTCAGAAATACTGTGATGATTCACTGTCAGACCGACAACATCTGATGGCGACTTTTGGATAAGAACTTCAGGTCTGTTTCTCACGTCTTCTGTAGTGGTAACTTCAGATGCATTCACATTTCGAACCAATGTAATTTCCATCGCTGAGTTATCATCCAAAGATGACGGTGTCAAAGAAGCTGCATGAACATGGAAATTACCAATTTCTTCCCTGAAGTGACTGAATTCCTCCACAGCAAAGTCCAAATCTGGTAGGGGAATGTGCTGGTCGAAAGCATGATCCAACTGGCCAGATTTTGCTTCCTGAATAAACTGTTCTTTCAACTGAGACTCCTTGGTCCAAGAAGCTGACTGCTGCACATCCAGCTTGTTGTGTTGGCATCTGATGTGTTCCAAAAATGCATAAAGAAGCATTGTAAACCATTCAATTATTATATTTATATTCCCGACCATGTCCTCCTGATCAATGAGGCTTCTACGCAGATGCTTCACGACTAAAGAACATGCTCCTCTGAGTTTTGCGACTTCCCTTTGCTTGTAGGTATCTAAAAAAGAGACCTCTTTTGAGTGTTCATCCTGGATACTCTTTTCTCTCAGAGAAAATACTTTATCAACTAATTTAATTCTTTTGTCCATGATTCTATTAAGAAGTTCATCCCTCGAAAAATGTTTCCCTCGAAGAGTTTCCATATCACATAGAAGTTCTTTTTCTCCTGAAACAACCTCCTCAGTCCAAAAATCACCAGGAGCCGAAGAATCATTTTCAAAACCATCATCAACACATGTTACCTGGCTAAGAATTGATTCACCATTTCTCAGTTGAGTTGAAATCTCTGGTTTGTGAAACGATAAGTTGCTTGCTGAAGTCGATTGATTTTGCTTGTTTGTTTCACGAGCTCTATGTGCAAACTTCTTCTTTAGGATCCTTAGCTTCTCATAAACAAACAAAACGAGCCTTTCACTGCACTCGTAGTTCAAGTTTTTTACAGCCAGGGCAAGTGAGTTGCTACGATTGACTTTATGCTTTAAGAGAGAAGCAGCACGCCAACACTGAATCAAGCATTATAAGAATAACAACATTCAGTAACACAGTGTATGTACTATTAAGTAAAAAAAAACTGCAAGACCATTTTCCCTAACCAGAGCTATGTTGAATGCATGCAGTATGCCCTTTGGCTCCTGGCTGACTTGGTGATTCTTCAAAATGTACTCGAGAAGCTCCGCGCACAAGGATTTAACACTCTCCTGCAAAATTTGTTATCATCCATTAATGAAACCAATAGGGTTTCTGTTAAGGGGTATTATAGTTCAAGAGCATATACATGCACTCCTAGGCCCTCATTGTGTTCAACCCATCTATTATGAAACACATTCCTTTTTTTTATCGAACAGACAGGAGAGCTGCATATCTTTGTATTAATATGGTATATAGACTAGGATTAGAGTTCTTCCGCTCCCTATACAATTCGTTGGGGCGGCCCCCCTTCCTCAGCCGCTTGTGCTACAGTATACATCACTGTTCATCAGACGGTCACTATTTGCCCGTTGATGCTGTTCATACTTTGTGCACCTGCTGTGGTACTGTTAGTGCAGACAACTATTCTACCGTCATCATGGATTTGTCCTCCGCCTACATCTTCAAGCCTTGCTGACACGGGTGGATCTAATGTTCCTCTAAGTCATTTCTTTTAACTTCCATCTAAACTTAGGCATCTTTTGGAACGCGGGATTTTTTTTTTCCCATTTCCTACGTTTTTCCTGTGAAATTGAACTGATTCTTATGAAATTCCTGTGAGATTCATGCAAAATCCTGCGTTCCAAAGGAGGCCTTAGTCTTTGTCTTCCACTGTGCCCATATCTAGTTCTTTTTCCTATTGCGTTCATCCATGCCATTAGAGTCCACATATTTTTGTCGGTCAGCCATTATACTTTTAATTAGCCAAATTTTCTTGCTTTGGTGAATTTCACTGTCGTCTTTGGTATCCTACAGCCATCTAGATCGTGTAGCCTTCCTTTTTCTATTTGTTTGACGTCTTCTGCTACATGATTTAGGGCATTTTTGTCATCTTGGTCTCTTTTCAGTGTTAGTGATAGCTTTCTCTTGTTATTCCTCGCTGCTTGATCAAGGACATTCCTTTCATGTCTTCGCCATGACTTCACACATGCGCTTCCCTCTGCAACTTTTCGGCTTGACTCGATGGATTTTCTAGGCTCCACTCTGACGACTTTAAAGAGTAGATTTTGGATGTTAAGTTTAGCTAAGTTTCATTGTTACTTAGTGTCCTTTCAAATGCAATGCTATTGCACAGGCCTTGCATTTGAGGTGGTGTTAATGGGTATTATAGTCAAGGACAATATTGTAATCCTGTAGTCTATGGTTTCTCTTCTCTAGCCTATATATGTACCCCTTGGCTCTCATAGTACTCAAAATTCGTATTTGTAACAGTTTCATCTCTAGCCTACCCTAACTCTAAAAGGCTTTGCTGATGATGTTGTTTTGCATCAATGAAACCAATCAGCTCCAGTAACAAATGACTAAAATGAAGTGAGGTTTTGGAAATTCTACAAATTCACATGACAAAAAACAAGTTACAACTTTAAAAAAAAAATGGGTGCACTGTGCTAAAAATACTGCATTGATATTTTGTATATTGCACAACAGGAACCAGACACTTAGTTAAATAACTTCAGTGCATGGACATTTTATTCCAATGTCCTTGTTAACAACTGAACATTCCCTTGTTAACAATTGAATGTTTCCTTCTCCTGAGGAAATTTTATTCCACTGGTTCAAAGATCCAAGTCTCAAATAGAAAAGCTAGTATTCTCTCATTATAAAATAAGAATAACAAGACAATAAGAAGAAAGAGAATAACAAGAAAGAGTACACATTCAGCAAATTAGAGAAAGCACAAATGAAGTGAAAAAATAATATGCTTAGCTGTACCGGCAGTTCCAGCAGTTGATATAACTTTGACAGCTCTGGCTTTAGTTGAACATGAAGACCTCTTTGTGCGCCATGTAGGTTGTTTGTTTCTGCATAATGAACTGTGTTAGCAGCAAGACTTTACCTAAAACAAAACAATTATCAATTTCTGCAGTTGAAATACCTAGTTCCTGCCAAGTATCAACTGATATTTGATGAGAACTGGATGGGGTGTTGTTTCCAGACAAAGGAGTATATGTGTTTTCACTAGGTGGAACTTTTGAGGATGAATCCATGATCTCACCAATTTTTCTACGTTTCATTCTGGCTTGATCAGTTTCTTCAGCAGGTACTTTCAATTGCTCTTCAATGTTTACCAATGGTTCTTCCATGTTCTGTATTTTTCTACGGCTTCTTTGTGCTGGCTCAGGTATATGTTGCCACTGAGGAGACCTCCCATGAAGCAAATTTGACCAGTAGGCCCAGAACTTTGGCAAATCATCATCAGGTGAGGAGATACCCTCTCTCTCACCTATCACAACGATGTCTCTCGAATATAATGATCCACACAGATGAGCTTGGGATATGACAGCATTGTCTCTTTTCGTGTTAACTTCAACCTTGGTGGATAACTTTGTTAAGGCCTCTGATACAACATTATCCATGAAAAGTTTGTCACCATCAGAGTCTTTATTTGAGCAGTTATGGTTCTGGAACTTGTCAAGTCTATTGAAGAGAAATGATGCACCCCAACTGAGCAGACAATGGCTCAGGCTAGGGGTTATATTCTGGATATTACTACCTAGAATTTGATCGTTCTTTGCAAGGATAAGAGCCTTTTCCTCCACTGTACAAGATGAATACAAGCGAAAAAGGGGCACATGTTCAGATTTTGACTCTATGCTGATCCTCTGAAGAGCTCTCAAATCATTCACAGGATTCCAATCACTACTATATATGATCACAGCATCAACAGACGATAGCTTAATGCTTGGACCACATGCACGACTGTCCATCAAAAATATAAACCGCCCCTTTTTCTTGTCATTAAACATGCTCACTGCTATCTGTTTCTTTTGCACTAGCAAACCACGTTCTACGCGCTCATATGACTCATAACCAAATCTTTGACGGACAAAATCATCCAAAATATCACCTATAGGGTTTCCAGACCCACCTCCAGACTGCATATGAAAGAAAGTAGATTCAGATTTGGACCCGTGCTTTGTTAAAAAAGTAAAACAACTATTGCAAACAGAGCATCATAAGCATGTTCATCCATTTTAACAGCAAAAAATAGAGTATCAAAATAAGGGACCCGTGCATACCAGTAAATTATTTGCTTATCTTGCAATAAAAAGCACTCAACCAAAAACTTTAAGCACCTCCATGTTGTGAATCTCTTAAATGAAGATTGGTGTTAACAGAAAACATTGTTTACGCCTATACTTCCATTCTTAATTATGTAGCTAACTGCACTAAAATAGAATATATTTGGAAGAACATCTCACCTGACAAAGAATTAGAACTCTCATCCCTTCAGATTTTAGTTCTTGGAGCATTTTGTCAAGAAGCAACAACTTGCCACTTGATTGCACTCCAATATCTAGGATATCAGTGAGAGGATGGCCCTTGGTAAGTGAGCTTTGCAACGATTGGTCCACAAGATAAGGGTGGTCACAGCACTGTAGCATACGATTAGCTGAATATCAATAAAAGTGTCTGCAGCTATGAGTGTTGAGAAACTGTACATGTAAATTACCATCTAGCCCATCATATTAAGGGCTGAGGAAGTTTCAGAAGCAAACCTTTCGGAGGGATACAAGAATGTTTCGAAGAGCCCCAACATTATCTGTTTTTGAATGCGATCGCAGTGCTGGAGAGTTTGATAGTAAAGTGCAACAATACATCTCTAGTTGCACCTGCGAAAGGCGAGCAGGAACCCAATACTCAGAAAATATTGAAGAATCTGCCTTCCGTTCAAATGCAATATAAGATGCAAGTTTCGCTTTCAGCGCTGCAAGAGTGCCAGCTGTATCACAAGAATCACCATTTGAAACACTCGATATATCATTTTCTTCAGGGTTGAGAAAAGAAAGCATATTGATGTGCTCGGGAATATTTTCCTACAACACATAACAAGTTAGTATGACACACTTGCCATTGAGAAGAAATTATGTATAACATTGTTGACCGACCTTAATTGGAGAGCTTAGAAGAACCATTCTAAAGTTGGTAGGAAGTCTCTTAAGGTCACCAAGGCATTTTGAAACTCTTGAGTTTTGACAATCATCAACCAGAACCGCCTCCCAACTAATTCTTTCCATGATTTCAATATCCTGTACAATTTTGGAACAAAAAAATAAAACAAACTGGGTCTACATTACTTGACAAGTAAACTTCGATATGGATTTAAAGATAGCACTGTTGTTCTTTTAGTTGTTATAAGCAAGATGAGCTAACCGTAACAGAATAATATTACCTCTAAGATATCATCAGGGTGGGACAAGAGAACTTGCAACATCATGGACCCATTATCATAGAACTCCAAATCTCGAATTAATTTGCGCACATCTTTCTCCCCATTGTAAACAACAATGTTGATAGATGCTGCTAAGCGATTGAACTTAGCCTCCCATACCGAGAGAGAAGTAGAGACAATAAGGAGTGGCCGGCAGACATCAGGCAATATGGACATCACAAAAAGAATAGTCTTAATAACTCGCTCCTGCACAATAGACAAGTTAAATAGTTAAACCTTGATACGTCATAAATACAACAATGTAACAGGCCAAGCATCCACAACTCTAAATTAATAGAAATCGTTGTGGACATCAGCACATTAATCATGCTGGTAGCCAAATGCCTTGAGGACTTAAGTCGAACATAGGCCTGTTTGATTAGCATGTTCGATATGGGCTCGCTATGGGCAATGGAAGAAGGCCCTCATAAATTAGGGGGCCCAAATTTCCTTTAGCATGCATGCATGTAATTGTATTTTTGGACAGTGCATCTAATTGTTTTCCAATTAGAGAAACAAACTTCTCAATATTAATTATTCTTTTCCTTTCCAAAGCAGCCAGCTTCCATCTCTTCCACACTTTCTGTGGTTGCCGCATGCAGGTGTGTTATTAATTTGATAATCTTACCATAAAAAGTGTTCATGCATGTGAATTGTGATTAGGCATGGTTGTGAATTGATATAGCTACTGTGTTTATGATAATTAAGATGTTGGCTTAGTTACGAAAAACATTAAATGTTGGTTGTGTTATACGGAAAACTTGCATAACACAACTAAAATTAGGTTTCTCGTATAACCAAAAACTTGTCAACAGTCAACATCAGATGTTGTTAGGTTGAGTTTTTCCTCAAAAGTCTATAATACAATTAAGAAATAAAAATATTATGTATGTTACTTAGGTTCAATATCTCCCCGCGCCGAACACATTGAATCAGCTTAATTACATAACTATAGTTTCACCATCTACTTTACTTCTTTTCATAAACATGCATGCTACAATAAAGAGTTGAGAAGTGTCATTGTTCATTTTTTAATTGATATTTTAAGAAATATAGGCCTCATTTTGAAATAAGGTATAGCCCTGGTTGAACATACAAAATACTTTCTTTAAAAAAAATCAAATAGTTCTACCTGATCATCGATGAGAATAGCACCACGAGAATTGTGCCAGAACTCGCAAAGCTGATTTATTGAACTCAAATGATCATCATCTAAACCGGGAGGGCAACCATCCGGCAGCTTCTTAAGTCTCTGAAAGACGCCTTCCTTGACCTGTATAGACTAGAGACAGTTTAAAAACAGTTTAACGTTAAGTAAAAATTGTGAAATCTTTAAGCAGCACAGGATTTTGACTCAAAATGCCTAAAATATATCAACCTAAGGATGGTTTGGAACATATAAATATGGAAGGTATTTTGCAGGAAACACTGTACTCCCAAAGGATTATTCTGAAAATCCCATATTCCAGTCTTAGATGTAGAAGAATGCAGAAAGAATGAAGCAGCTTGGAAATGATGAAATGAACTAACAATGCTCAGTATGTACGAAAGGTGGACTAGCAAGATACATATATCCCCCCAAAACAAATTGAAATGTATAACCTACAACCCTTTCTATTGTAAAATAATGATGCAACATGCCAATTAATATGGATAAATGTTTTCCATGCATACATTGTCAAGTTTTCCTTGAACAAGAGCTCTTCTTGCAACTTCACGGCGGTTCTCATAGCTCCTTTTGAGCTCCTCAGCCTCAGATGTACATAAAAATGGTGAAGTCTCAAGTTCCCATGTGGCATGCTCATAACCCAGATCCTTCCATTTCACTAGCCATTCAGCATTACAAAATGCAAATTCATTACCAAGTGAATTAAAAAATAATTCAGCTTCCTTCACAGGCATGAGTGATCTTTTCTTCAACAGGCGGTGTGGTTCAGCCCATTCCTGCTTCCACCTTATTGTCTAAGAAATCACATTCAGAAAGGAACCTATCAGCAGGTGCGTAAGTTTCTGAAAAGGGGGAAGAAAGATGTCCATCTGACAAGTATCACCTTTTCTTTATGAATCTTCTTATTAAATTTAGAGATAATATCACGACCTTGTGAAGTGCTATTAACTACATCACTTTCTGAAACCCACTGATTATGGACATGAGCTAGATTCTTGTAATTAACAAAATATTGCCTGCTGTTGTGTGGTCCTAAAATGGAGAAGGAATAAAATTGATAAATAAGTGGCAATGATTCATGAGGCATCGTTATAAATTTTGTGTAATATAATTACCATCCTTGATGTCCCACAAAGAGTCAATTCCCTTGCTGACTGAATATACGCCAAACTGGATTCTCTTTTTTGTACATGTGACGCAAAGCCATATTCCTGGGGTCACACACTCCAAGGGAGGATCTATACAAGATAGATGGTACTGTCGTTTACAACCTTTTCCATCACAAGACCTGTTACCAAATAAAAAACAATGTATATAGATTATTGAGAATTGTGCATGTAAGTATGCGCCTTAAACATTTGTTTCATATTTGCAGCATTAGATGCAGAACATGTAGTAGAGATTTAATAGATGCCACCGTCTCTTAAGGACTCTAAGTTGGTAAGTGCCAGGTGCTGACATATTTTCAAATTTTCAGACACCGAAAAGCTGCAAAACAGCACAAAGACCTTAAACTGAAATTCTTGTCTAACCAGTAATCACTCATCTGAAAAAAGAAGGCTCCCGATAAGAATTGTTATGCAAAAGCTACGCAATTTTGTTTAAGCTCCAGTGCAAATTTTTAGCTCACACTTGTTGTAAGATGACTAGCAGGACACAAAAAATTTAAAACTCGTGTATTAACAGAATTTAGAGTTCAAATTAGCATGAATATGTACTGCTTCCAATTCTGAGTCCATGTTACCATAGTTTCAGAACCAAAAATAATAATAATAAAGAAAAATGACTTGAATAAATTATAGAGTAACTTACTTGAGAACATCTGAGACACTTCTGCTTCTGCAACCAACACACATTTCGTCACTGTGATCTGTTTCATCACATGGGATAGCTTCAGTCTGCCTTGAACTACAAGTCCCCTGAATCTCAGTAGAATCACCATCTTCAATTGCCTTGCTAGCCTAGAGAAGGATAAGGAAGATTAGCAACTTCAAATGCCTGATTATATTCCACAAACAAATAAACAAACAGAGGCATGTTAAACTGCTGCAAATCAATATTAGTTTTTTTTACTTCTTTGTGATGAGCAGCAGAGCAAGACCCATTTAGCAGTTCTGGTAGACAATTCTGGCTGTAAAACAAAAGGTGCACACAAAATCAATCAGGCTGCTGACTGCACAGTGATGAAAGAGATGAAAGAGTAGGCTGGAGATGAAACCCCTAAAAGAAAATGCACAAGGGAAAAAAAAGAAAAAGAAAAAAAGTAAGATAAAAAAGAGAGGAAAAGGGGGAAAAACATAAAAAGAAAGAGGTAGAAACCAGAAATCAAGGTTCTGGCACGTAAACTACTAGCCTCCACAATCTCCTATCTAAGACCAACTCTTTGGTGATATCCCCATCCTTCAAATCTCTCTTCAAGGTAGCATCTATATAGCAACGTGATATAAACATTATGCGATAGGGTTGGTGAAGTACTTTGAATCGCCATTGTTTTGCTCTCCGACTTCAACCATGGAGATGCTGTCAGCAGCCTTATTTAGTGAACAAATCTCTATAGGCATATGGGACTGTATGAAAAAAAATGACAATGAAACTTTTAGTCTCTGATACACATCTATACATAAGAAGAGGAGAGCATAGAATTTCCAAAAATTATAAGAAATGTTAAGAATAATATAGGCTCCATAGGCAGTACAGTATTATGCAGGCGTAAACAAAGAAGCTATTCCTGAAAAATGTATGTAATTCTACCATGCAATAATGTAACTTAAGAGTTACGGTCAATAAAGGATGAAATGAGACAACACCACTGCTTTCAATAATGCTTGCTGCACGGGTCTCATCAGCAGTGGAAACAGTAATTGGTTTCATCAAGGGAAAAGCAGAATATAGTGCTGATGCTGATACAGTTAAGCCTCATTATAGAAAAGTAATGGCAGCCTAACCTCTGAAATGATCTCAGAATGAATACATCCAACTTTCAACTCATCTCTCTCCAATATTGTCTCTGGTGTTTCATGCAAGTCTGAAGGGAGACCTTCCAGAACCTTGTTAGCAGCCATGCTTGAAGGTTCCTGGTTGACATGCTCATGTGCATCAGTTTGTAGACATACCAAATCAGCGCTGTTGTCTTCCAGTTGCACCTTGGAAGCATTTTCACCATCTTCTCTGTGAGGAGAAGCAAGTACTAGAATAAAAAAAATAAAAAATGATGAATGCATTAGGACAGTGAATAATAAACATGGAAAAGAAAGCATTATTGCCACCGAGAGAGATAGAGAAGTGATAAAACAATTGCCCTGGAATGACAAGAGAAAAGAGTACGACAAGCTTTACAGCATACGATATGTTTACATTGCACATAACAAGAAGAATGAAGGCTCATAGATTTATAGGGAAATACCTGTGGGGGATTTTGCTTGTTCTTCTGGTGCCTTGAAGAGTGCAATATAGCTCTTTGTGTTGAGCCTTTTCTGCTTCTTCGACAATGTACCAAATTCAGAGTCATTTTGATTATCCTTTTGTCTGTCATTTTTTCTTTTTGCAGTTGTACAGTCAGGCGCATTTGGATCTTGTTTTAAAGCCGGAGAAACAAAGTTGGACTTAACTCTGGTGGACTTTCTTGTAGTAGATGTTGAATCCCCTTGCGGCTTCTTTGCTGAAGACACCGGGGTATCCCTGGTGGCCCTGGTGGATCTCTGGGACGGCGTGGTGGATGGGCTAGGAGTCGATGCTAGGTCGGATTTCTTCTTCCCTTTAGTTTTTCGAGTGGACCTCCTGAGGTCAGTTGCAGCGGCGGCAGAGGAGCTCCTGGTCTCCCTCCTTTTGTGGGTACTGATAGCAGCAGAGGCAGAAGATTCCGGCGCGCCGTCTCTGGGTACCCCTCCTGACCGAGTGTTGGCCATGAATTCAGAGGCGGACCTACCAAGCGGTTTGTAGCAGCGGGCGGGGGTGGGTGGCGGCGCGGAGATGGGACGGGGCGGCGTGGCGGCGACCGGCTGGGGCTAGGGGTGCGTTTGATTTCTTACTAACGAGGATGGAGGCCGGTGCGCCCCCGGCGAGCGACGGGGAGGAGCGGCCGAGCGGGAGCTGGAGCGGCCGCCGCGGAAAGGAGGACGGGGCGAGCATATGAGATTACTCCGTCCGCTTTTTAAAAATCAATATTTAACTACTTATATTATTCAGAAAAATTATAAAAATAAACATCTCACGAAAGGGAACACACAACTCACAGTAATCTATGTACATCATCCTGTAGGAAAAACGAAAAAAAAAATTCCCGTTCCTTTTTTTAATACATGCGACGTATTTGTTGTGATTCGTGAATGAGGGAAGCAAATATTTCTTTTTTTATATTAAAAAACAAATAAAGTACTACCTCCTCGGTTATAAGCGTCTTGGAAAATTAAGATAAATTTTTAAAATTAAAATAAAAAATTATTTCACAGATAAAAAAAGCTATTTTTTTTAAACTTTAGCTTTTTAATTTATTTCAAAGAATCTCTTCACTTCCCAGCTTTAAAATAAATAGTTAAATTTTGAAGTTCAATTAATTATATCTATATAATAAAATAATTTTAATATAATGAGTTACTAACGAAAGTTTATTTATTTCACAACATATCTATTAATACGATTTACTCCTATAAGGAGTAATTTCATTCTTTCGCGATGCTTCCAGGGGCTGCTGGAGCCCAGTCAAGCGGGACCCACCAAGACGGGTCTTCGTAGAAGAAAACCATAGAAATCGAATTCGTAGAAGAAAACCAAAGAAATAGTACAAGTCTCTCATTTACCCCGTTCGAGGAATCCTTCCTCAATCAATCGACCAATCTGAGAAAGATTTCGCGAGAGATTTGGGATCCAACACAAGGAGGAGAAAAGGATCGAATCGGGGTCATTTCATTTGGTTGGATTTTGCTGCGGCCATGTCGTTGCTCTCGTCCGCCTCCGCCGCCGCTTCACCGGCGCCGCTGCGCTACTACTGCCATCAGTGCGACCGCGACGTCTCCATAGCACCTCCTGCGTCCCCCGATGCCGACGTCCTCTGCCCCCTCTGCGGCGGCGGATTCGTCGAGGAGCTCCCTCCCCCCGACAACCGTAGCCTGAGCAATTTTCTCTTCGCCTCGCCGCCGTCCTTCGATCTCCGCCACCACAGCGACCTGTCCGCCTTCTTCGGTCCGCCCTCCCCAGCCTCCCCCGCCTTTGACCCTTCCAACTTCCTCCACGACCACTTCGGCGGTCTCCTTTCCAGCGGCGCCACCATCCAGATCGTCATCGAGGGGGGCGGCGGCGCCGCCCCAGCTCTCACCCCAGGCCTAAGCCTCGCCGACTACTTCATGGGCCCCGGCGGCCTCGAGCAGCTCATTCAGCAGCTCGCCGAGAACGACCCCAACCGATACGGGACCCCGCCCGCTGCAAAGTCCGCTGTCGCCGCCCTCCCCGACGTCACCGTCTCCGCCGACATGATGCTAGTGGACGGAGGAGCGCAGTGTGCCATCTGTATGGACGACTTCATCCTCGGCGCCTCCGCCAAGCAGCTCCCCTGCAAGCACGTCTTCCACAAGGACTGCATCCTTCCCTGGCTCGAGCTCCACAGCTCCTGCCCTGTCTGCCGCTTCGAGCTGCCCACCGACGACCCTGACTACCAGCACCAGCACCGCCAATCCTTCTCTTCTCCGGCCCCCGAGGCTCCGGCTGCTGCAGCTTCACCCAGGGTGGCCGAGAGAAGGTTCAGGATATCGCTGCCTTTGTCTCTCAGGGCCGCCTTTGGTGGTGGTGGTGGTGCCCACGCGGAGACAAGCAATCCGACTGCTCAGCCTCACAACAACGATGATGACGAGCCTTCTGGTGAAAACTATGAGGACCACCGCAATACTACTGGTGCTCCTCCAAGCGGTTACGATGATCTTGACTGAAGCCTTCTGATACAGGAGTGAGGAGGTACAAGCAACACAAGGTTTGGTTAGCTACTATTATTAGCTACCTTGCTTGCTTGCTTGTAATAGGAATATGTGATTACTGCTGTTCTTTTTGCGTGCCCAGTTCACTGTTTATTGTTGTGGTGTTAATACATTTTAGTGATTATTATTACTGCTAATCTGCATGCTATCCTTGTTCAATAGTTACAAGGTACTTGTAGTTTAGGCAAACCGTTCTCTGGTGAGTCGGCACCATAGCTGGTGCTACCTTGAGTGTCTGTGCTAGATCCTAGGGAAGTCCACAGATGGAACTAGTTTGAAAAGTTGTCCTGCAAGGAAATGATTCACTATGAGATCTGACTGGTTATGTTTCTCCTTTTTGTTTACTACCATGGTAATATGCTCTGGAGGGTTAAGGTGTTGCTTTATTTCCGTGCCCTTTATTCTATGGATATTTTGTTTTCATTGTTGGTTTGACTTAAGCTTCTATATTCTGTTAAGGTATGCCCTTCTCATAAAGGAGCACAATGTTAGGAAATGCTTGACCTGGAAGGAATTGTACTTGCAAGATGAAGTACTTATTTGTTCGATGTTTTCTAGATGGTATCTGTAGATACATAGTCACCTGACTAGATGATCTGGGATGTCTAGACATTTTTTGTACTGTAGAGTAACTGTGCAAACAAGTGCTCCCTCCGGTTCACAAACGATGTCGTTTTGGACAATGACACGCTCTCCAAAACATAACTTTGACTTCTATTTTCTATAAAAAAATTATTAAAAAGTAACATATTTATACTTTTATAAAAGTACTTTTGAAGACAAATCTAATCATATGATTTTTGTATTCCCAAGCTTAATCAGTTAAAATTTATTTGTAATTTATATTCCTAATGTTTGACTAAAACATTGTCCTAAACGAACTTTTTTTTTGAACCGGAGGGAGAAGCTATGTGGTCAATTCTACCATATTTTTCAGTATCTTTGACTCCATCAAGTTATAAAAATATTGTCATGTGGTTCTAATGATTTGCTATGCGAGGTGCCTAGGCTAAGGGCCTCTTTGTTTGAGCTGGAGCTTTTGAGCTTTTAAAAAAACTGGCTGGAGGCTAGTTGAAAAGTTGGCTGGTGGAGTAGTGATTATTGGTTTTTGTAATATATACTTGGGTTCTCTGCACATCAAAAGCTAGAAAAGCAGCTCTAAGTGAGCTTTTCAGCTTTTAGTTCATTTTCTCAGAAACTAGATTTTTAGTGTTTCAAAAATCCAGTTTTTTAGAACTTAGTTTGTTTCAGCTTTTCTGCTAGAAAAGCCAGCTTGAAAAGCTGAAACAAACATGGCCTAAATGTACTAAAAAATTGAAAAATGATATCTATTTTTATTTGTGAACCAACTATATCTGGATAAAAAATTTGGAGGCTTTACCTTAGTTTATTTTGTTGTTGCTTAGTTAGTTTTGTGGGGTCACTTGGTATATCAATTTCATTCATTTTGCATTACATCGCTATCTATTTTATTGGGGGTTTATGCTTCCTCTCTTGATTAATCATGCTAGAGCCTATCCTCTTTTTCGACATGTTTTGTCGCCACTTGCTCATGAAGCAAGCAGTCAGATATTTATTATTCTAATTAGGTTTGTAGGCATCTACTTATGTTAGTTTTATATGTCCTTTTTTGAAAGCTCAAAATTTTGAGCAGTATCTTTACCTTTGCCAGTCCATTGTATGAGAGATGGCTCTTCAAGGGGAGTAGTTGCATCCATGTAAGATTGGTTCAAGTTAAGCTCACAATTTAGTAAAGAGGAATGGGAGGAGAAACTGGAACTTCTTTGATACACTAGTTTGGTAGCTAGATTTTTTTGTTTTGAGTCATGAAGATGATTTCCAATCTCCTTGTATCCAATTTGTGGTGCATTATGTGCTATATGTTTGTGCAGAGTGATGCGGTCGAGTGGGTCTGTGCATCTGCTTATATACAACATGACTAGAATTCCAGGTTCCTGTTGGCCAATACTTTTGCCTGTGGATATTTTCGAAATGAACGGTGTTGGAAGTGTGCTGTTATATACATGTTTCTTTCATCCTTGTGGGTTCTGAACAGTGTGTGGCAGCGTGGATGTTCTGCTGATGTATATTTCAATTGCAGGGCAAAGGAGAAGGGAGTGGCCCTTTGTGAGCGTGAGAAATGCATGTAATCTTTTGTTGCAGTGGTGGCTGTAGAAGATTTCTTTTTGCCTCATTTTCGAAAGTTGATGGAGGCTGAAAAAGGATTGATGATGTCTATTCACGTTAAATTAATATGGTACTTTTATTTGTCCAGTTTTGGAGAAGCATGTTTCTTGTGCGTTTTATCTATAATATCTATATTAATGTCACCTATTAACACTGTCACGTTACTTCAAAATAACAGCTGTCAGATCATCAAATTTGAGTCGAATTTGGCCGTTCGTCGCCCCCAACCCCCCCACTAAAAAAAGGAAAATCCTCACCTCGCCGCCTCTCCTTCAGCCAACGTCCCTTCGGGTCCCGGCCCAGCTCTCCTCTTTCACCGGCGCATCCCCTTCTCTCCCTTCTCAATTCAACCCGGCTCTCCTCCTCCACCCGTCCCTGCTACCCAGCGCCTCGCCGTCGCACGCCCCTCCTCCCACGGCTCGGCTCTCATTTCATTAGCTTCCGCACCCCTCGGGGCAGGAACTCACCTGTGCTGACTGCCGACTCCGTACGCCAAGCATCCACCCCTTCTCCGTGCAGGTAATCCAGGCCTCCCTGTTTCAAGGTTGCGTCCGCATCTACCAATTTGGGATCCACCAGGTTGAGAACTCTAGAAACAAATCTGTTGGCTGCTGTCTCGGACTCATCTCAATTCGTAGGCTAGACGTGCGGTGTTTGGTCTGATTTCTGTGTTTTGTTTGTTCGCGGCGTTTGGATTCGCTTGCCCGTTCAGTTTGAGTGGTCCTAGTGGTACGAATCCCATGTGGTGGCGAATGAGATTTGTAGTGCACTCGTGTTTGCCTGTTACTTTTGATGAGATTAGTTGGCCCCTCCTCTATTTAGGAGTATAAATGGCTTGATTAGGGGGGGGCTGATTTGAGCTCCACGATAGAAAGTATATCTTTCCTCATACTCTGGCGTTGAGTGCTGATTGTTGTGTTGTGAACAGTATCTGAGGATTGAAATTTGTCCGTGCAAATATAGACTGACCCATTCCATGATTATTCATGTGCTAATAATCTAATATAAGTATGTATATATATTTCAGGTTCAGAAGCTTGAGAAAGATATTATAAACTGTGCGAAAACTAGCATGTCCTAAAAAATGATCAATAGTGAGCGATTTCATTACAAATTTGGTGAGTCCTATGCGTACTTCAGGGCCTAAGGGTTCCTGGTTACTTTTATGTCTTCATATTATGCCTATTGTATTGCTTTTTATATCTGTATAAACCATAAATGTAAATAGTAGAATAATTGAAACTTGATGGAAATTTTAGGATTTGAAGTGCCCTATCATTAGTAAGTTCTTAGCTCAATAAGGGGATTTTTGTTTCATTGATCTATTTGTAGTTATGTAGTTTCTTTTGTTTAAGAATAATTTATCTGACTTATTTGTTGGTGCCACATTCAGATATCAATACAGTGATGTCCAAACGAGATTAAGATCATCTACAATCCTGAGAAGATGGGTCTCTGGTCCTGGTTGCGTGGAGGTAAGTTTTCATTTTATTTGGCTAATACGATAATTATATCATCATCATCAAACCATTCATAAAATCTCGCAGCAATACGCTGCTGTCATGCTGAAACAGCGAGCAGCCACGAGCTTCTCTTTCAGGCTAAATTATAGGAAGCTATGTCGGTCCAAAGCTAAAGAAGTATGGTGTTGTCAAAGCTAAAGGTCCTATGGCTAAATCAGATGATCTTACAGGTGATATATTGATTTTTTTCTCATGTATGTTGTCAAGTGGAGAACGTTCTGTGTTCTGCTTAATGTTTCATAACTTTTTAAATATAGATATAATAATGAATCAGTGCATTGATATCCATTCCCGTGTTACAAGCTCACGATTACCAAATACACAGCTCAGATTCAGTTCAATCTTTGGTTCTGATATTTATATACGGCTGATTCTATATTTATACAGCTATTGCTATTGGATGCATCTTACATCTGTCTTTTTTTATCACCAGGTGCTTGAAAAATCAAAATATGAAGAGTCACTGGAGACAGTTCGGCTGGCCCTCTTTGTTTGAGCTGAAGCAGCTTTTGAACTTTTAGAAAAGTTGGCTGGTGGTTAGTTGAAAAGCTGATCGATGAAATTTAGATGTTGGCTTTTGTAATATACATTTAGTTTCTCTGCACATCAAAAGCCGGAAAAGCAGTCTTCAGTGAGCTTTTTAGCTTTTAGTTCATTTCTGTAAAAGTTAGCTTTTCAGTATTTTAAAAATCAGCTTTTAAAACCTTGTTTATTTTAGCTTCTCAGTTTTTGCTGAAACAAAGAGGGCTGGAGTTTCAGGGAGCAGCCATCAGCACCATGAAGTTCTGTTGTGAATGTTGAGTTGATGAGTGGCTCATATTTATTTATTGTTTTCTTGCTCACTTTATGAAATTTTAGTTATTGGTAATCATTGAATTGAATTTTCATATCATCATTTAACTATTTATAAATTTCCGCGGCAACACAGCGGAGAATCATAGTTTTATTGATTTCTCACGGCTGGTGTGATTTCGGTCTAAGGATTTGGCGTGAGTAGCTTCTGCTGTGTTACACATCCCAATTGCCCTAGTCTGACGTTGGGTGACACCATGATTCGTGCTGCACTAGGAAAAGTCTAGGCTTTTGTTGGAATGGAGGAATATATTTTTTTGAAACTAAATTGTTTCTTGTAAAATTCTTGTATGCTTCTTTTATGACATCCCTGTGTTTCAAAGAGGCCTTAAGAGGTTCAAATGACGCCTTTATTTGCTGAACTTGTGCCAAAGGAAACTGAAGAACATGATGAATCCAACCAATCCACACATACAATAATTTTGTTCTCGATTTGGCAAATGAATATCAAAAGCTCATGTTTGAGGTAAGTCACCTCATCAAACCTTAGTACATTTGAACTTAAAATCGGCAGGGGGAATGATGGTTGGTTTGAACATAATACAGACCTTTTTTCGAAAATATAGGAAATAAGTGTATCATCTCCATGAGATGGAAAAAAAGAGCACACACTACATTAGGTCAGTACTCTCTCTGTGTCAAATCATAAGTCATTCTGTAGCTTTTAAGTTTTCTCAAATTATTAGTTATTTTCACTTTTTAATACACTTTTTTTTATTTTTAATATTTATCTATCTTTATCTCTCTCTTGTTCGTTTTTAACATTTTTCACTCTAATTAATTCTCGTGTCCGGACTCAAAACAACTTATAAAGTGGGATGAAAGAAATAAGGAACAAGAGATGAACCTTTTAATATCCAAAACAGGACGACCTCAAAGATCACACCATTTGTAAAAATTAACTGGAAGTTGCCTGTTGTGGTGCTGAAGTCTAAAGCGTCCAACCTCCTGTGGAGAGAGCAAACTTCCCTTGCCAACACATGGCTTATAATTAATAACAAAAACACGGCTCATAAACAGATGATTAATTAATGGTCTTCACCTCCTGATCGCAGGGGGACGTGGTAAATCTTTCATGTTGGTTTGCTGTTCAACACCTATCATGCTCATGCACCGCTAGCCACAAGAAGAACTGATATTTTCTAAGCACCCAAGATTTCCAGTAAACATCGTGGCATAGACAGACTTGCACGGATTTTTGAAGGTAGGACCGCATACAAATATTCTCAATGAATATACAGAAGTAGTTCTTTCACCATCGATAATAGATTAAAGCCTCGTACACAAAATGAGAGTGGAATGATGAATCGATTCATTTCATGCATGAGCATGCAATTGATTACGTACAGATTAAGGAACTGATATATAGCTCCCTTTGATTGATATACCGACGTAGCTCGATCGAGTATAGTGATGGACTCTGCTACATTCTTAACAATAATTCTTTCATCATCTAGTTGACTGTGACCTTGCCAACCATGCCGGCTCCTTGGTGTGGCTCGCAGTAGAATCCGTAGGTTCCCGGGACGGTAAGGGTGACGGAGAAGGTCTCCCCTGGTGCGTTGAGGTACTCCTCCTGCGAAATCTTGGAGGTATCGACGCCGCTGGGAACTTCATCCTCATCGAAGACGACGTTGTGCGGGAAGCCGGCGTTGTTCTTGAAGGTGATGGTCTCGCCGGACTTGACAGTGAACTCGCTGGGCTCGAAGACGAGCACGCCGCCGTTGGCGCCCAGCAGCACCTCCTGCGCCATGGCGCCGCCGGCCAGCAGGGCGCTGGCGGCAACGGCCACGGCGGCGGTGCCGGCGGCCTTACCAAGGGAGGCGCGCACGGTGAGTGAGGAGGACCTCCGGCTGGCGACGGCCCGGGCGGGCGCCGCGAAGGAAGGGGCGGTGACGGCGGCAGAGGAAAGAGAGGCCATCGTTCTGGCTGGGGTCAGTACGTAGTAGCAAGAAAGGTGGTAGAAGATGCCAACGGGTGACGAATGCAATGCGGTGGCTATATAGCAAGCACCAATGACCTCCTTGCTACTTGTGGTGCAGCGATGGCCTGCTGCAGCAAGGAAGAGACTCGGCAGCGTGTGGCTGTGAGGGATCTTCTTATCCCGTGCAATTCCGCAGCTGTGGCTGTGCGTCCATGCGTCATCCTCCTCGGATCGCAATCATCACATTAGAGCAATGTGTGGCCTTCCTTTTTTTTTTTTTTTTCAACGCGTAGCCTTTCTTTGTTACGTGCGTGTCGGAGAAGAAAAGATACAGAATAAAACGAAGAGGCCCATAAGATGTTTGGGCCGGCCCTGGGAAGGAAAGTCGGGTAAATGTCATGGGCCATAGCCTGGAGTAGTTTTTTTTCTTTAAAAAAAAGTAGGAGAGCTGCTCCAGTTAATATTAAGCAAGAAAAAGGTTTTACAGAGCACTATCTCTCAGCCTGGACCAAGTCTAAGAGACTGATTCGAACAGCACACAGCAGAAAATTGAAACCATGACCAAGACTAGACCCAATCAGACCAACACAGAACTATTTCAAAGCAGAGGAACCACTTTCCTCACTGCCCCACTGCTATGACAGTTTTCAAGAACGTGATGTTCAGGATAAAAAAAAAACACGATGTCGCACCATTTCTCATAATAATTCCTTGAGGTTTGAAATGTATTAGTGCGAAGGTAGGAAGTTTCTCCTTCCGGCCAAGGAGAAAGAGACAAGTTTCCACCTCATCTAAGTCCAAGCTCTCAGTGACTTAAATATTTTCAAAAGGTCTAATATATACTTAAATAATTCCATCTTCTCTCTTTGTCCGAACGAAATCTGGCCATTCGTGGTACCTACCCTTACCAACACCAGGTTCACGGATCATGGGTGGTAGTTGCCCTGCGTGGCATGCATTTGTCCTCGTGTCTGCTTGTGATCCCTAGTGGATGGGATATAACGGCACGGCGGGAAGCGAAGCAGTGGGAGGGTGCCGACCACGTACTCATACCGCCGGGAAAGCAGATCAATCAAGAACGATGGCGGAAGCTGACGCGGCTGCCGTGCTGGTCGCCCTGGCCGTCGTCCTCGTCCTCACGCTGTCGGTGCTCCGCAGCAGCAGGAGAAGCAAGCTGCCCCCGAGCCCGCTGGCCCTCCCGCTCATCGGCCACCTGCACCTGATCCGGCCTCCTCCTCACCGCGCCTTCGACCGCATCATCGCCCGCTACGGGCCCCTCGTCTACCTCCGCCTCGGCCCCTCCACCCACTGCGTCGTCGCCGGCACCGCCGACGCCGCTCGCGACCTGCTCAAGTCCGAGGCCAGCATCCCGGAGCGCCCGCTCACGGCGGTCACGCGCCACCTCGCCTACGACGCCGCGGGCTTCGCCTTCGCTCCATACGGTCCGCACTGGCGCTTCATGAAACGCCTCTGCGTGTCGGAGCTGCTTGGCCCGCGCACCGTCGACCAGCTGCGCCCCGTGCGGGAAGCCGAGCTGGTCGCCGTGCTGGGCGCCGCGCGCGACGCCGCGGACAGGGGCGAGGCCCTCGATGTCAGCCGCCAGCTCATCCGCCTCGCCAACAACGCCATCATGCGCATGGTGGCCACTGATCTGCCGGGCGACATGACGGAGGCCGCGCGGGACTGCGCCAAGCAGGTGGCGGAGGTGGTGGGGGCATTCAACCTCGAGGACTACGTGTCGTTCTGCCGCGGCTGGGACCTGCAGGGGCTCACGCGTAGGACGAGGGAAGTGCGAGACAGGTTCGACGCGCTGCTGGAGATCATGCTCAAGGCAAAGGAACAGGCCAGGAGCAACCAGCAGCAGGCCACCAGCAGCAAGGACCTGCTTGGCATCCTCATGGACGCGGCAGAGGACGACAAGGCCGACGTCAAGCTCACAAGGGAGAACATCAAGGCCTTCGTCCTCGTGAGTCCCTTCTCCCTTTTTCGTTGTTTCTTTCTTTCGTCCACACGCTCTCTCATCACCATTGCGTGCGTGCAGGACATCTTCACCGCCGGGTCCGACACGACGGCCACCAGCGTTGAGTGGATGCTCGCGCACCTCATCAACCACCCGCCCTGCCTCCACAAGCTACGCGCCGAGCTGGACGCCGTGGTGGGCACGTCGCGGCTCGTCGCCGAGCACGACGTCCCTCAGCTGCCCTACCTGCAGGCCGTGTTCAAGGAGACGTTGCGCCTCCAGCCGCCGGCCGTGTTCGCGCAGCGGGAGACCATTGAGCCCGTGCACGTCCGCGGCTACACCATCCCGACCAAGACCTCCGTCTTCTTCAACATCTTCTCTATCGGCCGCGACCCAGCGTGCTGGAAGGAGCCACTCCAGTTCCGCCCTGACCGCTTCTTGCCCGGCGGCGAGGGTGCCACCGTCGACCCCAAGGGCCAGCACATGCAGCTTATGCCGTTTGGGAGCGGTCGCCGCGCCTGCCCCGGCATGGGCCTCGCCATGCAGGCTGTGCCGGCGTTCCTCGCGGCGCTGGTGCAGTGCTTCGACTGGGCTGTGCCCATCCCGCAGGGGCAATCCAAGGCGCCACCCCTGGACATGGAGGAGGCAGAGGGCCTCGTCTCCGCCCGGAAGCAGCCGCTCCTGCTCTTCCCCACCCCGCGCATCCAGCCGCTCCCCATCCCACCCTCCTGAATCTCCCTCACCGCTTCTTCATCAATGAACCATCAACACAGCATAATGGATCAACTTTTTATCCGCTTAATGAAAACAAATTCGTAAATCTCCATGATGATCATTCCCAGAAAAATCACATTGATTTCGAATCGCATGAAACATAATTGGGATACCCATATTTCGATCACAATTTAGATGTCAGAACAGCACGATCTCATCAGAAAAAAAGACTTAAGGCCTCTTTGTCTCCTTTGAATTGAATCATATTCCATGAATCAAATTTTAGGAAATTGAATTATCTACAATTGAATCAGTTGGAATTAAATTCAATTCCATTTATCTTGTTTGGATGTTCTTAGAATTAAATTTTTGGAATCAAATTTAAGTCGTTGTTTGGGTTGGAATCAAGAGGAAAATAAAAATTAGAAACGAAACAAACTGAAAATCTGCACAAGCAAAACTGAAATGACTGAAAATAGGTAGCTTCCTGTTTTGTTTACCAGAAATGGTTCTGCCTGCACGCTTTCAATTGCAGATCAAATTCAATATTCTGAAAAGAATCTTTGCAGTAAGCAAACAAAGTGCAGCAACTTGCAAAATAAGATGTGATCCTAGCTACTAACTGCTAGAAGCCTCGCGCAACCAGGGTTTTGAAAACTGCTACAGGACCCGTTTCGGTTTTCGATAATACCGAATCAAACCGGTTTCACCAGTTTTTGTAAAAATCGGTCAATTTTGATCGGTTTTAAAAACCCTGCAACTCATAACCCAAGTACCGCATAACGAACATGAAGAATACAAGTCTTTAAGAACTCAAGTAACGCATAACTTGCAAAATTATCTCTCTTAAGTCTGTGTCACATGAGCAGGACAAGGTGGAAATTACCGGTGGAATGAAGCATTTCTTGGCCTTTCGGTGGAGGCCTCTGGTTTTGCGTCGGCGCCGATATCAGCAAGGTTCTGATAGCAACCTTCATCCGCTGCCTAGTTACAAAATACGGGTGCAAAATATTTAATCAGACGGTGGCGGCCACGTGGCTCTCTCCAGCTATGGCGGCAGCTCGAATCAACAATGCAGGGCGGGGCTGAGATCTCTCCAGCAAGAACGACAGCTTCGGGCGGATCCTGTAGGGGCGCAGTGGCGGCACAGGTGCAGAGGCGAGCAGGAAGTCAGGGACGGCAGCTTCGAACAGATCCTGCGCAGGCATGGTGGTGGCGCAGGTGCGGAGGTGAGCAGGGATCAATGGCGGCTGCTTCGAGCAGATGCTGCTAGGGAGCACTGACGGTGCGGTGGTGGCGCAAGTCTGGTCTGTGGAGGCGAGCAGGGAGTCGGGGATGATGGGGTGAGAGAGAGACGAGAGGATTCCAACGTTTTCAGCCGTTCTGGGTTAGAATCTGAAATACACGTCTAATTCAGCCCGTTGGAAAGGGGTCAAAAATCACATTTCAATTCGTGGGTTGCCAAACATGTTGTGCTCCAGAATTAAATTCAATTCAATCCAATTCAGGTGAAACAAACATCCCCTTAGTGTAATATAGCGATACAATTCCAGCGAAAGCAACCCTCAGGCAACATAGCGAGCAAACGAGGTTATCAGCAGGCAAATACTCTAGGCATGTGACAGCCGCTTGTCTGAGTGACTTGCTCCAGTGCTCACAAGACAGGCAAGACTGCATGATAAAAGTACACCATCCCCTGTAGCAGAAAAATCAGGCAATAACATCATAAAATAAAATGGTTGAGTGGTTATCCCAACAAAAATAAAAGAAAAAACATTTAGGGTTTGTTTGGATTCTTGAAATTGAATCCATTCTAATAATTATAAGGGTTTAGGGTTTAGGGTTTGGGGTTTAGGGTTCAGGGGTTTAGGGTTTAGGGTTTAGGATTTAGGGTTCAGGGTTCAGGGTTGAGGGTTGAGGGTTGAGGGTTTAGGGTTTAGGGTTTAGGGTTTAGGGTTTAGGGTTTAGGGTTTAGGGTT
>BCLH01000915.1:100631-115383 GCA_001602315.1 Zoysia pacifica | reverse complement strand
CTGGCGGCGAACGCCGGCACGCCGGCGCGGCCGAACCAGTACATCGAGGTGTACCTGTTCGGGCTCCTCGACGAGGACCTCAAGAGCGTGGCGCCCGGCAACTTCGAGCGGCACTGGGGCGTCCTCAAGTACGACGGGCAGCCCAAGTTCCCGCTGGACCTGACCGGGCAAGGGCAGAACACCATGCTCATGCCGGCGCAGGGCGTGGAGTACCTGTCGCGGACGTGGTGCGTGATCAACACCAACTCGCAGAACATGGACAAGCTCGCCGACAACATCAACGTCGCGTGCACCTACGCCGACTGCACCGCGCTGGGCTACGGCTCGTCGTGCGGCGGCATGGACACCAACGGCAACGCGTCGTACGCGTTCAACGCGCTCTTCCAGGTGAATAACCAGCAGGACGACGTATGCGACTTCCAGGGGCTCGCCATCCCGACGCAGACGGACCCGTCCACCCAGGCCTGCAACTTCACCATACAGATCGCCACCACCTCCGCCGGGCACCGGATGACGTTCGCCGCGGCGGCCGCGGCGCTGCTGGCTCCTCTGACCCATTTGTTGCTGCTGCATTAAGGCGTGTGGTACCGTTCTTTAATTGTTATCTAATTAATTTTTAAATTCAACTTTTATTATTCGTCTTATTAAAAAATATATTTAAATATATAAAATTTTAAGTTATAATTCAGATTACTCTAATGATAAATCAAATTATATTAAAATATATAAAATTTATCAAAAAAATTTAAATAAAATAAATAGTCAAATTTAAATTTAAAAGTCAACGACGACATTAATTAAAAAATAATTGACTGTTTTAGATAGAATGGGAATCAGATCAAATCCACCATTGAATTGGCAGAGAAATCAGTCCGTTTTTTTCTCACCGATTCAAACCTCATCGATACCGGCGCGCAGAGAATATAGTCCTACGTACACTACTTTACATTTGTTGCGTTGTTCTTCCTGGTGCAAAAAATTAGTAGAGGGTGGGTAGCCTTGTACCACTGGAGACAGATGCACTCCATTTCGGATGCATACTGAGATGGACGATTTTATCGCATCCCATTCAACAGCACTGTGCTCAACTGATGATCCAAATTATTGCAGTTTGATAAGTGACGACCACATTTGGTTCAGATTCAGACCCGAGTGGGTACCAGTCCACAACTATCCGTTCTTTTGCAACTTATAGCAAGCAGAACTAAACTCGTTCCAACCACTGAACAAGTGCTGAATTGGGCCAGCAGGCGGTGTGTAGTCCACGACATTGCTCTGGCAAAGCGGTTTCCTACGTCAGCTAGAAGACAACACAATACGACGCAGAACAAAACATCTGAGAACCAGAGGGGACAATGTCACCAGAACTTGCCACGCTCGGCTTCACGTTCCCAACCACCCCAGGGCGCCAGGCGCGGACGCGAAATCCGCAACGCAGCAGCCACGCCGGGGTGCACGACCCAGAGTACACGCCGTGCCTCTCCAGTGCACGGGCGCGCCACGGCGAACCGTGAGCGCTTGCTCGGTGCCTCCCGATAAAAACGCGGCTGCTGCGTTCGCTCTGCGGAGCTGCCGCGCCCGTCCGGCTGGCAATGCCCCCTGCTGTTGCACACGTCGGGCGTCCGCGGGGGAGGGGGAGTTTGGATGGCGTCGACGGATGGCGCACGCCAGCAAAAAATTCGCGTCTCCCTCGCCGTCTGCTCGCGTCGAGCGCCTCACCCCGCGGCCAAAGCACCAGGGATTGTTGGTATTCTCAAATACCGACCAACCCTGGTGTCACGGCCGCCCAATTCGTACTGCTCGGTTGAGAGTTGAGACTTGGCAGCGGACGTGACCCCGGTCATCCGTCCGGCCAACGACTTATCAACAGTGCATGTTAATAGGCGTTCATTAGTCCAAGCTATTTGTTAGAAAATGAAGGGCGAAATCCGATCGCGGACACGTAATTTGGAAGCAAAGCTGAGGAATCGATGACGGGCCGCGCGCGGGCCATTTCCGCCAAGACCAGCACGGCTCGCGGGAGAACTGAGAAGCCGAGAGCCAGAAATAGCTACGAGCCGTTTGCTCGTCAGGGCAGAGCGGTTTCTGCGCCGCGGCCGAGTCGACGACTCGACGCCCGTCTACTTACTGAGAGATGTGGGCGCGTGCAGCAGCCCCTCCCTCCTTTTTTTTTTTTTTTAGAAAATGGGTTGGATTTATTAGATAACACTAGATAGTTTTGCATCCATCCCCATACAGAGGAACCCTTGAAAAAAATAAAAATTACATTGAAACATATTACAAGAGCTCTACATCCTTAATTTCTCCGCCCCTTGCGCCTGCCTCTGCTCGTATCCTCTCTGCCATTGGCGATAGAGAAGAACGATGAGGAAGCTCGAAGCCGAATTGCAAAGCAACATCAATTTTTAGAAGGGCCATAAGTAGCACGATCCACTGAAGAACGCGTCGTAAATCGATGAACGCCCTGCCGATATGGCGGCCAATGACCGCAGCTCCATCCCGACGAAGGAAATCTGTCGCCTTTCGCCTCCGCAGCAGACTCAAATCAACGGAGAGCAGGGACCCAAATACGGGGAGAGTGAGTCCGTGAAAAGCACGGCAAAAGTTCCCATAAATCTTTATATATTAAAGTGCAAGCTTGTTGCGTCACATTATTTTAAAAAATATTAATCGTCGAATTAAAATCTAATGATAAATATTAAAAAAAAGAAAAAAATAATTTTTTCCAGTGAATGTAGTAACATGCTTCTATTCGGCGAGAGCAGCTATGAACAGTCGTGTCATCATCTTATCTTTTTCAAGTTTAACATAAATTTTAACTATGTTAATATTTAATTTTTTATAAATTTCATATATTATAATTTATTTTATCATTAAAGTTATTTGAATCACAACTTAAAAGTTTACATATTTAAATTATTTTTTAAATAAGTTGAGTAGTTAAAATGATATTAAAAATCAACAGTAAACAATAATTTAGAAATAGATAAAGTATGTGGTAATACACATGAAAAATGGCATAGATATAAAAAATTAACTGTGTAACTGTTTTGTTAAATCAAATTTACTTTTGCTATAGATTCAATAGAACTATTTTAAAAGATATAAGAGAAGTTTTTATAAATTTATTCTATTTCTATGTCTTACAAGTATATACTACAATTAAAAATTTTTATATGTAATAAAAATATATATTTAGATAACTTAAATTGTTTTGTCTCCTAAAAATACTCTTTGATTACTACAAGAACTAAGATTCAATCTTTTTTTCGCTTACAACTCCGGTCAAAAAAATAGTAGCTTTGAATGTAATATTTTAATCAAACATTGCCAATATAAATTAAAAATAATTTTAAATTTATTAAGTTACAAAATTAAAAAAATTTGTTTTAAAAATAATTTTTAAAAGTGTACTGATGCTACTTTTTATTAAATATTTTATATATAACAAATGTTACACTTGTGCTTTAAAGATCATGTCAACAATTTCTTTTTGAAACCGAAGTATATGTTTATAAAATTTTGTCATCCATGTTAAAGTAACTATACTTCTATTTATTAAATAATAAATTTAAAATATATTGCTTTAACTAAGGATGCACAAATACATAAAAAACGCGATAATTATCGCACAAATTTTCTAGCGAGAGAGTTAAATCTAACCCTCCTCTTGAAAGTTGGCATATGAAAACCTCACAGGCAACGTACTGGAGCTGCAACCAAAGAGGAAGAAGACCCCAGCCATCACCGTGAGGGAGCAAAACCGTATGGTGCACTGGACAATATCTTCGGAAGACTTCGACTTCTTCCCATCCGAGATGATTTCAAAACCAGCATCATGACTGTGAAAGAAACCGAAGCATCGAAGATCCCATACGGAGGAGAAAAGATGAACTAACTTATCTAAATCTACTAGATAAGCTAGGGATATATACCGGCTGCTTCAATCCTCGTTCCTCACCGGCGTCGGAGGGCAGCAACTCCCTCCTAGGCAGAAAATGGCAAAGTTGGGCCAGGTGGCGTCTACCATTTGTCGGCTGTCAGGCCGGAGAGCCCAAGGCCCCGAGCAGTCTATCATTTGTTAACCAGCCCTTTATGGAAAATCTCGAAGAAGTATCACTCGCGGCCTATGGTTCTTGGGCCAGGCGTATCATCAGCCCATTAGAAAGCCGTAGTTCTATTCTGTGGCCTGACTCGTCCGTCTTCAGAAAAAAAATAATTCCATGCGATTTGTTAACCAGCCCGTATGAAGTAAAAACGCCGAGGCAACGGACAGAAGGCCCCCCGAACCAATCGCTGGAATTGTCTGTATCCTCGCTGAAGATATCAATAAGGTGCTGGTGACAGGGAAACGGGGATATGACCCAAGCGGAGAGAGAAGTGGATTTCTGAAAATCAATTGCCAGAGCTTTAAGTCCAATTGCAAATATAGGAGGCTGGGGATTTGTAATCCGTGCGAAGCTGCCTGAAGCATGTGCATGATGCTCTGCATGCGGAGCCAACAAGCATTTCTTGGCTGCACGCGATCCTGCCCAGTGTTTGACTAAACTCCGTAAAAAAGTCCCGATTAGTTACCATTGTGACAGTAGCCTCAGCAGCCTACGTACGGAGTACATTTCTAGACGGGCCGGTCAATAATTGGAACTAAAAAAAGCTATCCTGCGTGCAGGATCCAACGAACCAACAAGACTCCAGATTCGATGGATCAACAGAGGTACATTACTTCATTTATTTTTAAATTATTGACATCGTTTATTTTAAATGTCAACTTTGAGCATTTATTTTATTAAAAAAATTTAATAAATATTATATATTTTATTATAATTTATTTTATTATCAAAGTAGTTAGAACAATAAATTATAATTTTTTACATTTAAATTAATTTTTTTAATAAAACAAATGTTTAAATTTGATATCTAAAATTAACTATGTCGAAACAGAGAGAGTAACAAGGAAGTAAACAAAATCTGTCTCGATCGCCAAGGATCCAGAAGTCAAATTCAGCACCAATCAACAACAAACGCAACAAGTCGAAACCGTAATCAGTAAGTTTAATATTCCAAACATGCACGGAGAAACACAATAGTCCAGTACTGAATGTGAAAGCGTGACAGGCAGGCTCCATTGACTATACAACATATCAGACCGTATGGCCAACCCCTCCACCGGGATGTCATGGGTGACGCACCCAGCGTATCTGATCATCTGCCTTAGCTCGATAAGATCGTAATTGCGCTGTTTTAGGATTTTTTTTTTTTATGGATCGAAGCAGATCTAGATGCAACAACTCCCCCGGGGCATGGTTGAGTACAAAGGGGATTCGAGAAATAAAACAAAGTTTTAGAAAAAAGAAGAAGTTGTCATGATCCTTAGCTATCCACGGCCGGTAAAAGAAAAGCTGCCGGTAATTTTCTCATCATAAGCACTCTCGCTGCACCCTTTTTTTTTCAAACCAAATGGAACAGTTAATAATACGAATAAATGTTCACATTCTATTTACTCTCTCCGTCTTATAAAAAGTTTATTTCTAGTTTGTTTGACTGTGCTTTGTTCTTCTCTTTGATAAATAATTTTTAAAAATTTGATAAATTTTATGAACACATAAATTATATATTATAAATTTTTTTATGGTGAATTTTAAAATATAAATTTTATTTTATTAAAGTTTAACAATTTTATATAAATTTTTAATAAAGGAAAGAAAAAAATTGTAGTCAATCAAATTTAGAAATAGACTTTTTACAAGACTGAGGTAGCTCTTTGCTGGAAAGCTGCCGGCAACGGACAAGCGACGCACCATCTCTTTAAAAAATACTTTACGCTCACATCAGAGAGTGACCTGAGCAAATCAGTTAATTTTTTTAGAGCCGAGAAAGAACCCGGCCCGGACAAGCTACGTAGAGATCTAGATGAAAGCTGCCTCCAACTCGCCCGTTCCTAGAAAGGTCAGTGGACCAGCTAAGCACTCGCACGATTTAACTAAACGAGCACCCGTGTCATCACAAACTGGCGCCATGCAAGCGGCAATTAGTTACTGCTAAGCAGCGACCAGCCAAGTGGTCGTATATGTCAATACATCCTTGTGTGGTTCGTCAGCATAGATAGATAGCCATCAGGACGCGACAGGGTTAATTATTCTGTGATACTGATGTGTATGTGCTGACCAATCGTGTCGATGGCATGAGACACGTCCCTTGATGGAGCTGTTGGCGATCGAATCGTGGAATATCCGCTCTGCCTAAGCAGCCGTCGTCTGCCGGACACTGGACCTGGACGCGAGGAACAATCACATCCGGCCGACCGCTCTCGCCGTGGCCTGTGTCACTGTGTGGCACGTTCTCGGCTAGTCGTCCTTGCACTTCCGAGAGAGAAAACGACGCCGGCTGCGGTGGTCTGGTCTGGTGGTGGAGCGAGGGACCGGCTGGGGTGGCCGGGTTCGCTCGCTTTCCGAAGCGGAGCGAGACGTGGATGGAGGGACGGCCGCGAGTCGTCGTCTGCTAGCTAACCGCTGTTTCCGGCAGGCGGACTCGATCGGCTCGGCTCAGCGGCGCCGCTCTGTGCGCGCTATCCGCGACGGGGATAACGACGCGCTGGGAGCGGCGGGGCAGGCGTTTGGGTGGTCGAGCGAGCATGCTGATGGATGGGCTTTGGGCAATGGATATTTTCAAGGGTCGCTCCGCGAACGCTGCGTTGCCGCGGAGCGCAGCGGTGGGTTGGGCGGTCATGTGGCACGACTGCACGAGCGACAGCGAGGGCTGAGAGAATTTTGGAGCTGCCTGCTTGGCCGCCATCGCGGACCGCTGACGCCCGAAAAAGGTGGCTGCCTGCCTGGCCCTGCCTTTCTTTTCTTTTAATAAACTTCCAGGAGCAAGGAAAAAATTAAGAAGTGCTACGAAAACAGCCATTTTCTTGAACGAATCAAAACAATCGTAAGAGACTTGTAGCACCTTCTTCGAAGACATAAATAGCACGACTTTGAACCCCCCCCCCCCCCCCCCCTGATGCAGTCTACCGTGCCATCGCATCTCTATCGATTGGTCTTCACGTCCCGTGATCTCGACGTCGCCTCTACCTCCTCAATCAACGGAGGGCATGTGCTTCCCACAGATCACAACGCACGACGCGAGCTGATAGACTTCGTCCGTGCTCCTCAACGCATGGACGTGTGCCACACGGCGGGCTATCACGCAACCCTACTTGCTCCCTTAGACTAAGGCCGAAAGGCCGGAAACCGATCGACCCGATGCGCCGCCCCCGAGAGCTCACCCATGCGGCCATGCCCCTGTTGGCAGCGACTGACGCGCGAAGCCGCCGTGCCGGCCCGCCAAAACGACACTAAACGAACATTTCGCCGGCGACCTTTCCGCCCGGCCGGTGCTCGCATGCGTCGTCACATGCCCGGAGATCGGTGAACTTGGGTTGGGCAGACAGATCCCGACATGGATTCGAGCCCATGCATCATGGAGTACGCCCTTGACCCGCAGCTTGCGAGGAGTGGCGGGGAAAGTGAGCGCGCGCCTGCGCCTGGCTCACCGCTTTGGCCGTCGCTTTCCAGCCGGCATCGTCAGCTCGTACATCACCATTGGCCCCGTTGCCATCGCTCGTGGAGAAAAAAAAACCCACTCCTAGTTGTATAAAGCAGAGGCGGCTTTCGCGAGAGGGGCCTCCCGTTCTGCGGCGCGCGCACTCTGGGTGCAGGCAGCAGTGCGCAGGAGGGGAGACTGGGAGAGGAATCTAGGAGCAAACACTATCTAGTTGAAGCTAGGCAGGAGAGAAGAAGAAGAAGAAGATATGGGGGAGGCGGCGGCATCGGTGGCGAAGGGGACGGTGGTGCTGGCGGTGAACGGCAAGCGGTACGAGGCGGCCGGCGTCGACCCGTCGACGACGCTGCTCGAGTTCCTACGCACGCAGACGCCCGTCAGGGGACCCAAGCTCGGGTGCGGCGAAGGTACGTCATGACACCCGATTGCCTCCTCACCATCACCGTGTGCACGCATGTTCCAGTGATTCTGCCATCTCTATTTCTTTTCTTAAACGGTACTTACAGAGTTCGGCACAACGTAATTTCACATCAAAACAAGCTCCAGCGATCTCCTTGATTCCCACTCCCGTTTTCCTTGGATCATTCCCTGTTGTCACTATCGCAGGACACGCCAAAGCAGGTATTGAAGCCGTAGAAAGGCACGTTAGATCCCCGCACAAATTCTCCAAACAGTTTCAGATGGGCAAATACTATCTGGGATGACATAATACAGAGTAAGCTAATTTGCACTAAAAAGGGACTAAACAGTTTCAGGTGAACTTTTCTGTTGATCGGAAACACGAAAAGTTGTTGAAGAGTTGTCTCGATAAAGTAAGTGTGAACTAGTAAAAAATGTCAGACTGATTGTTGGGACGTTCCTCTCATCAAAATCCAGTCCCTGTATCATCATTAGGTGGCCAGCTCCCATGTCCAACTAACACATCAACATTGCTCAGCACTCAGCAGCATCAATTATGTTCACGTATTGCACAAGTTTTTTTTTTCTAAAAAAATAATCAACTTGCATTGCTTTTTGATTCGATATAATGATACGCATCACTTTTATGTTTAACTAACATCTTGCATCCACGTTGTGGCAGGTGGCTGCGGTGCATGTGTGGTTCTCGTCGCCAAGTATGATCCGGCTACGGATGAGGTGACGGAGTTCTCGGCGAGCTCTTGCCTGACGCTGCTTCACAGCGTGAACCATTGCTCGGTGACCACCAGCGAGGGCATCGGCAACACCAAGGATGGCTACCACCCCGTGCAACAGCGGCTCGCCGGCTTCCATGCCTCGCAGTGTGGTTTCTGCACGCCCGGCATGTGCATGTCCATCTTCTCCGCACTCGTCAAGGCTGACAAGGCGTCTGATCGCCCTGCCCCGCCCGCTGGCTTCTCCAAACTCACAACTTCTGAGGCTGAGAAAGCTATCTCAGGCAACCTGTGCCGGTGCACTGGCTACAGACCCATTGTCGACACCTGCAAGAGCTTTGCAGCTGACGTTGACCTTGAGGATCTGGGTCTCAACTGCTTCTGGAAGAAGGGTGATGAGCCAGCAGAAGTCAGCAAGCTCCCGGGCTACAACAGTGGCGCCGTCTGCACTTTCCCGGACTTCCTAAAGTCCGAGATCAAGTCCTCGATGGAGCGGGCGAATGGTGCTCCAGTAGCAGTCTCCGACGATGGCTGGTACCATCCCAAGACCATTGAAGAGCTTCACAGGCTGTTTGATTCTAGCTGGTTTGATGGACACTCTGTGAAAATTGTGGCTTCAAATACTGGGTCCGGAGTGTATAAGGACGAAGACCTCTATGACAGGTACATTGACATCAAAGGCATCCCTGAGCTTTCAGTCATCAACAAAAGCAGCAAGGGTGTCGAGCTCGGATCAGTTGTGCCTATCACTAAAGTCATTGAGGTGTTGTCAGATGAAAACCCGGTCTATAGAAAGATTGCTGATCACCTGAACAAGGTGGCTTCACCATTTGTTCGGAACACTGCAACCATAGGTGGAAACATAATAATGGCACAGAGGCTGCAATTTGCGTCAGATATTGCAACTGTACTACTAGCTGCAGGTTCAATGGTTACCATCCAAACGGCTTCAAAAAGGACGTGTCTTCCTTTGGAGGAGTTCTTGCAGCAACCTCCATGTGATGCTAAGACCCTGCTCCTGAGCATATTGATCCCAGAATGGGGTTCAAATGACATCATCTTCGAGACTTTCCGAGCAGCACCTCGTCCATTCGGTAATGCAGTCTCATATGTTAACTCTGCTTTCTTGGCAAGAACATCTGTTGATACAACATCAGGGGGCCATCTTATTGAGGATGTATGCTTGGCCTTTGGAGCTTATGGAGTTGATCATGCCATCAGAGCTAGGAAGGTTGAGGACTTTTTGAAGGGTAAATCTATGTGCTCATCTATCATTCTTGAAGCAGTCAGATTGCTTAAAGAAACTATTCTACCATCAGAAGGCACAACACATCCCGAATATAGAATTAGTTTGGCTGTCAGTTTCTTGTTTAACTTCTTGTCATCCCTTGCAAAGTCTGATATTCCCAATGGGCCATATCCTAATGGAAGTGTGAATGGTAGCACTGCATGTTCACCGGAGGAGCATCTTGATAGTAATCATTTGCCGATACGCTCAAGACAAGAAATGGTTTTTACTGATGAATACAAGCCAGTTGGTAAACCAATCAAGAAAGCCGGGGCAGAGCTTCAAGCTTCAGGTATATAATATTGTACGTAATTTAATCCATCTTACTTTTGATTTACATAATTTGGGTGTCTAACTTGACTTTTAAAACAATAATCTGATTTCTAATGGCCACTTTTGTTTTCTAGTAAGTACAGAACAATCATTATTCTATTCTAACTTCAATCATGCATACATTGCCTAGACTTTTACTGAATTCAATTTCTCTAACATATAACCATTTCCTTTCTTTTACGTAGGGGAGGCTGTCTACGTTGATGACATTCCTGCACCCAAGGATTGCCTCTATGGAGCATTTATCTATAGCAAGCACCCCCATGCTCATGTGAAGGGTATCAGCTTCAAATCATCTTTGGCTTCACAGAAGGTCATCACAGTCATCACCGCGAAGGATATTCCCAAGGGAGGAACAAACGTTGGATCCACCTTCCCCATGATGGGAGATGAGCCACTTTTTGCTGATCCCGTCGCTGAATTTGCTGGTCAAAATATTGGTGTCGTGGTAATTTTTTTTATATCACATTTAGATTACCTAGAAGCAATACTTTGTTTAAGAATTATGAAAAACAAGCAAGATTACAATGTCATTTTCATTTGAATACTCTTTTCATTTCTACTACTCAGATTGCTGAAACACAAAAGTATGCCTATATGGCGGCAAAGCAAGCTGAGATTGAGTACAGCACAGAAAATCTACAGCCACCAATCCTGACTATAGAAGATGCCATCCAACAAAACAGCTACTTCCAAACTCCCCCACCTTTAGCTCCCAAACCAGTTGGCAATTATAACCAAGGCATGTCTGAAGCTGATCACAAGATTTTATCAGCGGAGGTATAAGTTTATTTCTTATGTTCAAGAGGATGTATAGTTTTATTTTTAGGAAGACCAAACACTCATATCTGGTATTTTTGTTTCCATAGGTAAAACTTGAATCCCAGTACTACTTCTATATGGAGACTCAAGTGGCATTAGCTATTCCAGATGAAGACAACTGCATCACTGTCTATTCATCTACACAAATACCCGAGGTCACACAAAATGTGGTTGCAAAGTGCCTTGGCATTCCATTTCACAATGTCCGTCTCATCGCCAGAAGAGTCGGAGGAGGATTTGGTGGAAAGGCAATGAAGGGAATTCATGTAAGTTCAGATTAGCTGGGAGCTTCGCTTTTGCTGAATAATTTTTATTTTCAATTATCCATGAATTGCCCCCCTCCAAATTTAATGATCTGATCGGAATATAAATGTGCTAGATATGACCATGATTTTTTGTTTTATCAGGTTGCATGTGCATGTGCTGTTGCCGCATTCAAGCTGAGGCGCCCTGTTCGGATGTACCTTGATCGCAAGACAGACATGATCATGGCAGGTGGGCGGCATCCTATGAAGGTGAAGTACTCTGTTGGGTTCAAGTCAGATGGCAAGATCACAGGACTGCACATCGATCTTGGGATCAACGCTGGAATATCACCGGATGTGAGTCCATTCATGCCACCTGCTATCATAGGAGCTCTCAAAAAGTACAACTGGGGCAATTTGGCATTTGACTATAAGGTTTGCAAGACAAATGTCTCATCAAAGTCGGCTGTGCGAGGTCCTGGAGATGTGCAGGGTTCATTCATAGCCGAAGCCATCATTGAGCATGTTGCATCAGTGCTCTCGGTCGACACTAATACTATAAGGAGGAAGAACCTGCATGACTTTGAGAGCCTTGCATTGTTTTATGGTGAAAGTGTTGGTGAACCTTCTACATATAGCCTGGCCTCTATTTTTGATAAGTTGGCCTCTTCTCCGGACTACCAGCGCAGAGCTGCAGCGGTAGAGCATTTCAACAACAGCAACAAATGGAAGAAGCGCGGCATTTCCTGTGTGCCAATCACGTATGAGGTGAGGCTTCGTCCGACTCCAGGAAAGGTGTCCATCATGAACGATGGTTCCATAGCTGTCGAGGTAGGAGGAGTTGAGATAGGCCAAGGGCTGTGGACAAAGGTGAAACAGATGACGGCGTTTGGGTTGGGACAGTTGTGTTCTGATGGCGGTGAAGGCCTTGTTGAGAAAGTAAGGGTTATCCAAGCCGACACATTAAGCATGATACAAGGAGGCTTCACCGGTGGTAGCACCACTTCTGAAACGAGCTGTGAAGCGGTTCGACTGTCATGCGCCACACTTGTAGAGAGGCTAAAGCCAATCAAAGAGAGTTTGGAGGCCAAATCCGGTTCAGTGAAATGGAGCGCCTTGATTGCTCAGGTAAGGATAAGTCATGAGAATTCCAATTTGTCTAGGACCTACAAAGATTTGATCATACCATTTTGTGCTTTAAACTTCATTTGGTCATACCATTTTTTCCTCTCACTTGCAGGCATGCATGGCGAGTGTGAACTTATCAGCCCAGGCATACTGGACCCCTGATCCAACTTTCACAAGCTACCTGAACTACGGGGCAGGCTTTAGTGAGGTACCAAACTTGTGAAAGCTAGCAAATACATTTCAACCCAACTTGTAGAATATTACAGGTTCACTTCTGCTAAATTCTGACATGGCGTTGCAAATTTCGTTACAGGTGGAAGTTGATGTTCTAACAGGAGCAACCACAATCCTACGTAGTGATCTCGTGTATGACTGTGGCCAGAGCCTGAACCCTGCTGTCGACCTGGGCCAGGTTAGTACCAAAAATTACATATGCATACATCGCATCAATATAATATTTTTTGCTCGTCTGATCATTACTCTTGATTCACTTAGGTTGAAGGTGCGTTTATCCAAGGAGTAGGCTTCTTCACAAACGAGGAGTACGCCACCAACTCTGATGGCATGGTGATCCATGACGGTACATGGACCTACAAGATCCCCACGGTCGACACCATCCCGAAGCAGTTCAATGTCGAGTTTATCAACAGCGCCCGTGACCAGAAGCGTGTCCTCTCTTCTAAAGGTAATTTTAATAGTTCATCCGTTCCCAAAATTCCTGAAGGCCGCGCCAACTTCTAGAGAATTGAGAATGCTGAAATTTGAGCTCACCAACAATGGCTGCATCCCTGAAAAGCTGACGTTACTTGGGATTGAATCTTTGCAGCCTCCGGCGAGCCGCCGCTGCTTCTGGCGTCCTCGGTGCACTGCGCGATGAGGGAGGCCATCCGAGCTGCCAGGAAGGAGTTCTCCGTGTGCACCGGCCCCGCGAACTCGCCGCTCACCTTCCAGATGGACGTCCCGGCGACGATGCCCGTCGTCAAGGAGCTCTGCGGCCTCGACGTCGTCGAGCGGTACCTCGAGAGCGTGTCTTCTGCCGGCGCAACCACCATGAAAGCATAGTTCCAGCAGGCCGGAGGTAGCAGCCGGCGCCCTGCTCGCTTTTGATGTTAATCAGGGTAAAATAACAGAGTTTTGGCGGCTTGGTGTGCGTGTGTGTGTACAGAGGAGATACGATGGCGAGCAGCTAGAAGTGGCCTTGTGGGTTGTTGAATCAGGTGCGATGAACATAAAGAAACTCGAGGTAAACAAGGGTCTGTTTGGGCACGGCTTACCATCACTGCGTTATATGTCTGTGTACTGTAGATATTTATAGTACAAATACTATTCATAAAAATTATTATCATCCGAGCCCATGCAAGCCGCGCCAAATGGGATCTAAGTGCCGGCTGCATCAAGTATGAGGAGAAAATCTTGTGTTCTAAAAATGTGGAATATTGCACTTTGAAATATTATAGAGATGAGTACAGGATGAATGGGACACGGTGACGGTGCCATAAGACTGGTGTCGTTTATTTGCAAACGTGCAATGCACATTAATCAACTTCTTCCTTGTTGGGCGTCCAGAGAAAGTATCGTGGTGCTTGAGTGCTCATTTCCGTATAAAGTTCGTCACTTCGTCAGATACTCATATCATCATCAAACAAGTTACGCCCGCGCGGACATCATCGAGAAACAGCGTGTCCAACCCTTGGCACGGCTCCTGCTGCACCATCATCAGCGCGTCGCCCGCTTGCTGCTGCGGCGGCGCCTGTACCTGGGCGTTCATCAACTGACGGGCGCCCACCGCCGGCTGCGCACCGGCCGCCGCGGCGTGCACGGCGATCTGGGCTTGGGTCCTGGCCAGCTCCGACTGCGCGGCCCTGATCTCCTCCTGCAGGCGGACGATGACCCCGGCGCAGCCGTACACCGGGTCCTGCACCCGCCGGTACGCCAGCGCCGGCTCGCTATTTTTGAGGGCCCTAGGGCCGGATGCAGTGATTGGGACCCTTGAGACTACATAAATATATAATTTTTTTGAAAAATACATAAATATATAATTGACTTTATATATATATATATATATATATATATATATATATATATATATATATAATAGCTACTTCGTTCTTATACTAATTATGATATTAATCATTAAGGATAGTATCAAGCTAAAGGTTGTTCAAGATATTCTCCTCAATACTGCATATAGCTAAACCATTCAATCTTTTTTTTTTTGACATAATTGATCTTAAATAAATTCTCAATAGTTTCAGTTTTGA
>BCLH01000915.1:55009-96312 GCA_001602315.1 Zoysia pacifica | reverse complement strand
ATATATATATATATATATATATATATATATATATATATATATATATATATATATATATATATATATATATATATATATATATATATATAATAAAATGAAATATTAAAAGTAAAAAATAGTAACATTTAGACTATTTTCAAAAAAAATAGTTCAAAAAAATTATAAGGTTTTAGATTTCTCAATGTTGTTATTTGCATATTCTCTTCGTCTATTTTTTCTTAGATGCATTTACCAAATAGACACTTTCATAAATGTTATGTTAGGTGTATTTTTATTTGTTGCCTCAACCAATATGCATGATGTTTTCTCTCAATGTGATGTTATTTGCATGGTTATTTTTTTAGCCGGTTAATTACTGTATAGAACAATGGTATGTCTTTTAATAAAGCATCGTTGTGTTTCTAGTTTAATAGGCGCGATGGATATTTAAGCCAAAAGAGTTATCATCTTTGAACTCATATTAAATATGATAAAAAAAATAGATGACAAAAGTTATCAAATTTTATAAAATATTATGAAAATTAATTTAAAATTTTAAACTCTTATAGTATATTTCGCACGAGGTTCCAAATTTACGGGGACGGCCCTGCTGGTGGATGGATGCAGAGGCCCTGCTGGTGGATGGCAGAGTCGTAGGTAAAATCGAGCGTTGAGGAGAATCGTGGCCGGGAGAAGCAAGACTCGAATCTAGCTGTTTGGGGGGCACTTCGCCGGAAGCTATGGAAATCGGTTCCAAACGAGGCCTAAAAGGCCGGTAACGTTGCCGGTACGTGAAGGCGACCATCTGAAGGGAACGGTACTATGATAGTTTACCGGGTATAGCATCATGAAAATCTTCTGGACACAGTAGCTCTTCACAGATTTTCATTTTGCCTTTTTATTTACACAAACACATCTCAGGCGATCAAGTTAGGTACGTCTCCAACATCAGCAACATTGTTCCTGGACCCTGGATCGTGCATTTGGGCTAGCTTTCTTCCACCTTTTACCAGTTCAGATTCTTCATCAGGCCACTCTTTTCAGGACCCATGGGCCATGGCCGAAACAATTGACTTTTATCAGCACTAGACGATGATCGGAAACTACTGCTGCTGACCCGCTCGCCGGCCCACAAGGCCACGACGACGACAACGTGTACCGCAGTTTACACGCCGTCAACGTAGCGCTTACCCTATCCGAGGCCTCGTCCGTGCGCGTCCCACGTGGCCCTTGACCGTGGTCCGCGACGAATTATTGACCCCCAACGGAACGGAACGGAACAAACCAGCGTGGAATGGTGGGACGCCACGAAGCAGCAGTGTCATTACCGAGCCGCCGCCGTCATCCCCGCCGCGATACGGCGGCGACGCTGGGTCTCCTTCGTCCTTTTTGGGTCTCTGTACTACGAAAATACCGGCCAAGTACTCTCCGACTTCCGGTGAATGCTGTCGTAAGATCTCGAGAAATTCCGCTGCAAAATCACATAAAATCCTATGGCACATTTTTCCATACGATTCCATGAAATTGTTTCTTTTGTACGACAAAATTTATCATATTTAATTTTAACCACTCATTACAAAATTAACGTTGAATAATAATTGTATAATTTATAATTTTGTTTTTTAAATATATTAATATAATTTAGATAAAAATAATCTTAAATTAATGACCGTTGATTATGCTATGAATAAAAAAGACTGAGTACAGCAAAGTTTACATAAAAGGACAAAGAAAAAGAAAGGGATATGAATCCGGGATCGTCACGCAGAATCATAACCCCCACGAGCACCCGCTCCTTTTTCCATCGATCTTACCTTTGGTTTCCTCCAAAAAAGATGTTGCTGCAATTAAAAATGGGCGCCACATGACATGACAGGACGGCATAAAACTAAAAATAATCATGTGATTTGCTGTTTTTTTGCTTAATTAGTCGCTTGCCGTGGAAATGGTTTTTGTTTAGGACGTGGATAGCTCACCAGTATAATGCTATTTTATTCTTGTTGATTTAAATGTTTAATCCATCTGTGAATTCATCATTTCGATTCCATTATTCAGTTCAGCGCTCCTGGTTCCCAATCCAGCTGATCCAGCCTAACTCACGTCGCTTCCAACAGACGCCACCCCACAGTCAGAGAGAGTCGCGTCGCGTTCCGTTACCTCGCTGCCGAGCCGTGCGCGCGCCCGCGGGTGCGCAAGTTCGCCCACCAACCGTCGGCGGGAGCGGCGGTATCCGAGGTCGGGACGTGTGACCGGCTGCTACGTACTCCTTCATGCCTCCATGGATCCGGTCGCGGTCGCGGACCCATCGCCGTCGCGGCGGTCGGTGAAGCGGCGCCCGCCCGCGCGGTCGCCGGAGCTGCTGTCGCCGAAGGCGGCGGTCGGCGGGGACGCGGAGTCGGAGGAGCTGATCCGGCGGGTGGAGGAGCTGGAGGCGGTGGCGGCGCGGCTGCGCGGGGAGAAGGAGGCCGCGGAGGAGGCGGCGCGGGCGCTGCAGGGGGAGCTGGACGCGGAGCGCGCGTCCGCGGAGACCGCCACCAGCGAGGCGATGCTCATGATCGAGCGCCTGCAGCGCGAGAAGGCCGCCGCGCAGATGGAGGCGCGCCAGTTCCGAAGGTACGCCGAGGGCCGCGAAGACCGGGAGCGCGAGGTGCAGGAGGAGCTCGCCTCGCTCTCCGACCTCGCCGCCTCGTACCACTCCCGCCTCCGGTCGCACGGCATCGACCCGGACTCGTTCTCCGACGAGGATGATGATGAGCTGGACGTGGAGGTGGGAGAAGAGGTGGAGCAGATCAGCGTGTCGGACACACCGGCCGAGCGGACCACCGGCGACGCGACCACTGGCTCGGAGGTGAAGGCCATGGTTGTTGATGACGACGATAAGGAGGAACAGCAGCAGGAGGAGACGTCGTCCCCCCTGGAGAAGGAATTCGAGTACACTGTTGACGTTCCGTGCGCGACGAAGGCGGTCGGGGCGGTGGTGGTGGCAGAGTACATGGGGGACGGGAACACAGGGACATTGTACGCGAGGGTGGAGGCGCTGGAGGCGGACAGGGTGGCGATGCGGAGGGAGCTCGCGGCGCTGCGGGCGGAGAGGGCGCAGCTGGTAATGGCCCGGGAGATGGCACGGAGGCTGTGCTGGGAGATGGTTGCTCAGCAGAGAGCCATTGTGAGGAAGACGACAGCTCCAGCTGAGAGCTTCTCCATGTTCGGGATCTGCAAGGTAGTACTCAATTTTGCTAAGATTTGATTCACCACTAGTGACATGATAGTATGTCTGAGTATGCATTAATGTTTTAAGTTGAACTTGGAGGAGCCATTTTTAGCACACTTGGAAAATTTAGTCACATTGCGAAACGGATTTAGTTGGAAGAATTATCTGGTGCCTTTGATTGATGAAATGGATTGTGGGCAATTCTTTGCTTGTTGATTAGATTCTTGGCATTTTTATGTTTGAAGGAGCCTTATAATCAGTTGATTTTGTTTGGTTGCTTAGATGAAATGGTCTTAAATTAGAGTTTGGTGAACTCAACTGGTAAGGAAGATGGTAGGAAATGGCCTAATTGAATAAATTAGTGTCTTTGAGAGCAGAGAATCGACTCCATGGTCAATCTTATAGTCTCCTTTTCGTGAATTGACATTTGTGATTAGAGTGTAGGCTGAACTTGCATACTGAAACGCTCTGAAGCATTGGGCAGCGGCTTGGAATCAATATTTAGAATTTGTATTGTATGTTTCAGGCAGGCAAGTATGTGTATTTCTTACAGAACATGTTACATCTTGATTAGTTGAAATTTTCTGTGTTTATAATTTTTTTGTCTTTAATACAGCGCCAACATTGGCATAAGAACATGATCCATATTTCCTTTTGAGAAAAGAAGAACATATTGTTCTATCCCATTTTCTTGTTGCATAATTCAGTTAAGATACCTTTATATGTTTATAGTTTTAGTTAAATTTAATATATTCTCTTATTGGTGTCTCCAAGTTTATTGCTTGAATGAATTGCGTGGAAGGAGTAAATAAGCAAAACTATGTTGTATTATGGATCTACCTCATGTGCATAACTCGCAACTTGCAATTTAGTAAGGATCTAGTTGTGCTGCCCATAGATGAATTGTTGGGCAAGCAAGTTTTTCCATTGTTACTACTAATTAGGTAATGTGTGAATTGAGGGGGATTTATTAACTGAAATTAAAAATGCTCACAAGTCACAAAGGTTATTCTGTGGCCATTTGAGCTTACTTTAGTCGACCAATTCATTCGTTTTCATCCGATTTCTTGAAAGTATCCACACATGCGGCGTAACCATGAGTATTGATATAATGACACTAAAATTGTGGTGTACTGTCTAAGTGCCATTTCGAACAAAATATGAAGATATTTTTGGGAATAACGAAAAAGAAGTTCTTCAGTTGTTTTTCGTGCAAAATCTTAACTGATGCTTCTTTTAGTCTTAATCTTCATCTATCTGAATCGATATATGACTGATTTTTTTAGTACATGCCCATAAGTTGCCACCATTTAACCTTAAGAGAATTGACAATTAGTTTTTCTTTGTTTTTTGCAGTGGGTGCTCTCAATACTATTTTGGAGAAATAGAAGTTCTACAGCCAAGTAGGTTCATCTCTGATGGTTTCGTCGTGCCCCTATAATGGTCCTTCCACTCTGAAGCCAAACTGAAATGTTGCTGTGGATATTTCGTAGGTATACCTTTGGTCTGTCAACAACTTTTCTTGGCCTCCTGCTGCTTCTCGACAGGTCAGCAATGTTCAGCCCCTGGCGACGCCTGCCAAGGCCACAAAGATGAATACCACCTCTGCAGCCAATAGTCAAATGTCTGAATTCCGAGCTTTGAGTGATCAGCTGACTTAATTGTGCATGTGTATTCCATTCTTTGAGGTTTCTTTTTTTCCCTTTTTTTCCCCTTGCCACGTACAGTATTTGAGTTGTGCGTTTTGGTGTGAAGTTTTGGGTTTGCCGTATAGTGTGTTATTCAGACTACTAGGATTGAATAGCTTGTAATCTGGGGCTGACTGACTTGCTCTGTATAGAGTGTACGTCATAGTAAGTTGTGGAATCTGGGTGTTCTCCGTGGTTGCTGTTTGATGCTAGCGTATAGTGTAGTATCATCACACTCGAGTTCTTGGGTCAGCCGGGTTGCTGATTATCTACCTTTCTTTTCTGACCCTGTGCTACCCCGTGATGAGTCGGCGTGCTTGAACAACTTGTTTTGCCTTCATAATTTTTAGAGTAAATTTCATAAAACCGCATATAGTTTGTTAATATTATCACAAAACTACATATTTAAGTTATATTTTCATAAAGCTATAGATTTTGTATTTAATTTCTCACAAAATTATAGATTTTATGTTCAATTTATAAAATTACTGTAGCAATATGTAGTTTTGTGATAATATAAATAAAATACCTGTAGTTTTGTGAAATTTACTCTAATTTTTAATTGCTTTCCGTGCCAAATCTGCACTCGAAGGTTCGGTGTGCCATTTCGTTCTAACTTAAATGCATTGCCAATTCAGCAATCACAGAAATTTCAAAATGATTGGTTCTCGAAATGTTGCCGGCTTCCAGACTCCGTGAAATTATAATCCGCTTGGAGAAGTCAAACATATATCAATGTACAGGGATGGAGAGATGTTGAAATTTTCAACTCCAGCCTTCGTCTATTTGACATTATTACGGTGATGCTGACGCTTACGCCAAGTACTGAGAACCTACCAATAATGCTGAAGACTTACCAAGAGGGCATGTCGTTCTCTATCCCTCTCATATCAGAACTTGTGCATTTGGTGAAATCAGGCAACACAAACAGTGAATCAGTTGGGTTAGAACATGGAGGGAAAACAACACGTTATTATACATGCTTCTATCTACATAATTGTCTACTACTCCCATGGAAAGAAATATACAAGCTAACCATGTGCACCTGTACATCACATCGTGTAAAGGAAAAACACTACCGTGCGTGGAAATTAACGTACAATCTAGATGATCAGAACAGGGGGCCGAGCTCCTGGATGGACCGCATGGTGTTGGGGGAGAAGATGAAGCTGGGGGACATGAGCAGCCCGGCCGCCAAGGGCGACGGGAGGACCGGCGCGGCGTGCCGCTGCCCGAGCGTGAGCAGCAGAGGGTCGCCGCCCTTCTCGCCCACCGCCGCCGTCGAGAACCTCGCCTGCGCGCACGGCACGGTTGACGTCGCCGCGGGCGTGAGTTTTCCCGTCAGCCGCTGCACGACGGTCATGAACTCCTGCGGCCTGGCATGGACGACCTTCGGCGTGTCCTCGTACACGATCACCGGCGCCGCGCCAGCACCCTTCCGGGAGCTGGACGCCGGGGACGAGCGCCGCGACGAGGACGACACCTTCAGCGGCTGCGGCCGCGGCCCGCGGAGGCCTGATCTCCTGGACGGAGACGTCGACGACGGCGACGCATCGGAGGATGGCACGGCCACGGTCATGGTCATGCTGGCAGCTACGAGCTTCGAGCTCCTTGCTCGGTCTGACGCTGCAGGTTTCTTGCTCGCGCTGTGTGTGTCCTACGGATACAGAGCCTGCAGTGCAGCGCCAGCGGGGGCCGCTTTATAGAGAGCGAGAGGAGGACGAGACGAGATGAGAGATGGCGCGGCGGACTTGTGAGCGTACACTACCAAAAGTCGCCGGTCAAGTACAGTATACGACTGTTGACAATTGCCCCCCTCTCGGTGACTCGATGGCTTCGCTTCAGCTCTCTGAAGGGTGAAAAAGTCAGACGTCCCATTCGGAAGGTGGCTGATCAAGGAGGCAGGTTAGGAGGTCGTTACCCGATAGCGGTTGCTTCGTTTTTCCTGTTTGGTTGGCTGACGTTGACCATGCATGGGCGGACGAGATCCTCCAAAATACAAGTGCGCAATGCCTGGCGCGTCCACAATTCGCTCGCTCCTGGTCCTGCTCATGGACTCATGTTCAAACAGTTTGCGGCATGTGTTCACTCTGGATTTTGACTCTAGGGAAAAAAATTGAACTCGGTCTGGCATCATCATGGACTTTTCTGTGGGGGTTCCGGATGATGTTGAGTTCTTGACTATCCATCCGCAGTCCGAAACACAAATTGAACCAAGTTAGAACTTTTTTGTCAATGGATGGAGTGCGTTCTGCTAGGTACTGGTCTAATAACGGACTAGAAACACAGCGCGGCTTTGCCGCGCTCGTCTTACTGTTGTACATATTTTATAGCCCTCAGTTTGCTGTTGAAATATTATCGTATCCAGAGCTAAACCTTGCAGCATCTATTTTGCTTGATGGGGGTCCAGGACATGTAAAGAAAAACAGGAAAAAACCTTTTCTGATTCGTGCTTGTTGGAAGACACGATACATTCTCAGAGCTGAGATTTTCCTACACATTCTTGATAATAAATATATATATAGGCCATCACCTTATGATTTCCTAATGCTTTTTGCCCAATTATACTGATATTCAAGTCATGTTGTTTGTCAATTTTCGGTTTTATTATGAAATTATCTGCTTGAGTTTGCATAACATACATGAGTATCATTGAACGATGAAGTCATGAAACTGGGATTTCCTACGTCCTAGGACAACCTTATTGTTGTCTTATATTTTCCTATCTGTCAAGGTAACTGAAATTCAATCGATAATAGATGGATAAAGGACATTGCGTAAAATTTTAAACTCCACTGATAGGATGAATAGAACCCTACCTTTAAAATTGGACTTACAAAACTTGGGATTTTCTAGTCCTTGGATTCAAATATTGCAGGGAAATTCGGGAGCCACCATATGCAGTTTCTTTCCCATGCATTCAGACAAAACCAGAAGCATGTATCATATGCCACAAAAGATTTCTATGCGTTTTGGACAGTGATAAGTACAAAGCAACCGGTAACAATAAGAACAGGCAACAGTTAAGAACAACAACGATGGTAAACTCAGAATAAAATCTGAACTCGTTTGGCCGTGAAGCTCAGCATCTGGTACTAGAACAAATATTACTATTTTTGGAAGGAGGGAGCTGAATTGCATTTTATAGCAAGGAAAGAATAGATCTCAGCTAATTTTATTGCAAAGCAGAAGCATTTTTATAAAAGCCAGTATCTATGATATACAACTTTACCTCCTAAGAAACTCGTGACCATCTTGCGGCTTAATATTTGCTACTGACGACACACCAGCCCTTTCAAGGCCTTCAATCATTTTAGCAGACTGGAGAAGAGGTTGCTTCGCCTCGCATTGCTGCTGCATCTAGTGGTCAGGAATGCCTCGCTGACGCGGTCGCCGTGGAGCTGCTGCTCGCGGTCAGGAATGCCGCGCTACCTGCTCCTCGGCGTCGCGTGCGGAGGCCAGGGAGCGCGCGGGTGCGGACGGTGGCGATTGAAGTTCGCTCTTACATCCAACGGTTATAAACAGCGGCGCTGACGTGGCACGAGGAGAGCTCGAGAAGATGTTCAGGTTTCATATATTGAGATAAGAGACGTCAACATTAATATAAGCCATTTCCTACGACATTCTTAACTGTCAAAAGGGTAAAGGCACGTATAAACACGAAAGACCAAAGGCCTACCAGAGCTAGACGTTTTGAACAAAGAAGTCAGCCCACTCCGTAGAAATGCCTGTCTAGCTTCTTTCTACTACTCGTAGTACTGTACTACCGCGACAACAGGATTGCATATTTGCATGTCAGAATTACCACATTAATTAAGCGGCAAAGAGGGCATCGGCTGACCCAGGGCAGTCATACTACAGAGTCCCTGTGGAATGTGACCGCATGTTCTGATGTTCAAACGGATCCATTGAATTCTGTACAGACAATAGGCTTGAATGTTTTACTATGGCAGTATCGATCTGACCCAATCCTTGTGTTTTCTGTTATAGCAACGGCACTGCCTATGTGGCTCAGACATCACCCGACGTCGATGGCACACGCTCCCGCCGCCACGCCATCGGGAAGGCCGGACAGAGTTGAGCCGTAGCCCAGAAGCCCACCGGAACAAATGGGCCTTTCGTCGACTGGAGCCCGAGGAAGCGGCGATCAGCGATCCGATTTGGCGCGCAGGCCCCGATCCGCGTCCCGCGCGGCATCGCTCGGCTCCCGGCGCTGACAATCATCCCTGTGCCACATCGGGCTCACAGGCCCCACACGTCATCGGGAGGAAGGCAGGAACCCCCTGCTCGGCCCCACCGCGGCTCCGTTTGGTTCCTCGCCGTTCCGCTAAAGATAGCAATGGGCCTCGCAACCCACGGTTCGAACCAATTTTTCTACCTGCGAGTTGTTAGCATAAAAAAAAATATTACTCGTTGGGTATATGAGTATGCGTATGTTTTTATTTAATCCATACTCACTAACTTGAGTATTGTATATAAAAAAAATTAGTTAATTTAATAATTTTTTCATTACTTTGGAATGAAATTCTATTTTTAATTGGAAAGTTAATGCTAATATTAAGTTGTGTATGGGGTTCTTTTATTTTTCAATAGCAATATTAAACTTTTAATTTACATAATTCGCTTAGTTTTAAATATTTTTTTTTAATTTTCACCTCTTTTACTCTATTTTTTTAGTGGATATGCGTATCCAACAATTGAATTTCATCCGACGAGTTTGACCCGATGAGTTTGAGTTTGGTTGAAAACTTCACCCACAACTTTTATTGGGTTTTCTGACGAGATTTTTTTTTCTTCCGGGTACGAGTCTGGGGAAGTTAAGCTTGGTGAGTTTTCACCCGTTGCCAACTCTACCCGCGCTCCGCATTCCCCGATCAATCCTGAACCAACCGACCCCCGCCTCCTCGCCGTCCGCGTCCAATGCCGCCGCCGCCGTCGCCCGCGTAGCGTCCCCCCGTGGCGATGGGCAACACCTGCGTCGGCCCCAGCGCGGCGGGGCGCAGCGGGTTCCTCGCGTCCGTCAAACTGTGGCGGCCCGCGCAGCCCGCACCCGCTCCAGCCCCCGCCCTTCCGCCGCCCACCTCCCCCGCCTCCGACCAGGCGCCCGAGCCCGTCACCATCCCCGCGTCCGAGCACTCTTGCAACCACTCGTCCCGATCCTCCGACCAGCCGCAGACGCTCGCCGCGGAGCCGCAGGCCCAGGACAACAAGCCGGCGGCGAAGAAGGCCGTGCCTAAGGTGAAGCGCGTCCAGAGCGCAGGCCTCCTCGCGGACTCCGTCCTCAAGCGCGACGTCAACACGGCCCGGCTTAAGGATCTCTACACTATCGGCAAGAAGCTAGGGCAGGGGCAGTTCGGCACCACCTACCTCTGCGTCGAGAAGGCCACCGGCCGGGAGTTCGCTTGCAAGTCCATCGCCAAGCGGAAGCTGCTCACGGAGGAGGATGTTGAGGACGTGCGCCGCGAGATCCAGATCATGCACCACCTCGCGGGCCACGCCAACGTCGTCTCCATCGTCGGCGCCTACGAGGACGCCGTCGCCGTGCAGCTTGTCATGGAGCTCTGCGCCGGTGGGGAGCTCTTCGACAGGATCATCCAGAGGGGGCATTACTCCGAAAAGGCCGCCGCGCAGCTGGCGCGGGTGATCGTCGGTGTGATCGAGGCGTGCCACTCGCTCGGCGTGATGCACAGAGATCTCAAGCCGGAGAATTTCCTGTTCATCAACCAGAAGGAGGACTCGCTGCTTAAGGCCATCGATTTCGGCCTCTCCATCTTCTTCAAACCAGGTATATATTGCATCGACTCTATTCCTGGATTGGGTCTCATGATTTTAGCGATGTAGTTTGTCCCAACTTTTAATAGGAATAGCACTGGTGTTAACTTGCATTAAAGCAGATAACCATGCGGTGGGTGATATCAGAATATAGATTTTTCTTTCGAAAAAGGAAAATAGAATGCAGATTAGCTGTTCATGTAAATGGCGTTCCTATTTACTTATAAAAAAACTGGCCCGTGGCTGCACTGTTGCAATTAATAATAATTCGAAATTCAACAAGTGTTCCACACTGGTCGCTTTGTAGTTTTCTTCTGTATTATATAAATATAAGATCGCATCAAAGTATTTCCAGAAGCTCATGAACTGTCTGAAAACTTAAGACCAGATTTCTATAGCAACAAAACTCCTACGTATCGTGTGAGTCAAAATGGCATTCCGTTTTTATGTGTTTTGTACAGTAGAGCTTACGCTTGAGAGCTTCCCCGACATTCTTAAAGTACTTACAGATTACAGAGAACTAACCATGTGGGTGCTTTACAGCCTTACCTGCCTCTATCATGTGAGTTTAAATAACATTTTACTTGATACCACTGAATTGGTATAATTGCATGTGCAGGCGAGACATTTACGGATGTTGTTGGAAGCCCGTATTACGTTGCACCTGAGGTTCTGCTAAAACACTATAGTCGTGAGGTTGACGTCTGGAGTGCTGGGGTTATAGTATATATCTTGTTGAGTGGAGTTCCTCCATTCTGGGATGGTGAGATTATATGTAGGCTTTTTTTTGGTATTTATTGAATTGTAATTCTGTGTGACACTAACATGCGGCATTACATTGATTCTTATTTTTTGTGGGACAGAGAGTGAACAAGGAATTTTTGAGCAAGTTTTAAAAGGCGACCTTGACTTTTCGTCAGAGCCCTGGCCTAACATCTCAGAAAGTGCAAAGGATTTGGTCAGGAAAATGCTTATTCGTGATCCAAAGAAGAGATTGACAGCGCATGAAGCTCTATGTGAGTAGTATGAAATCATTATCAAATTTATTATTCCATAGTTCTTTGTACTCATATTTCAACCAAATTGAGTGTAATGACTGGCCCGGTTTTCCTAGGTCACCCTTGGGTTTGTGTTGATGGAGTTGCTCCTGACAAGCCACTTGATTCCGCTGTTCTAAGTCGGTTGAAACAATTTTCAGCAATGAACAAACTAAAGAAAATGGCCCTTAGGGTGAGTGCTGATATTAATTCAGCATTATATTTATGCTATATATGCATCTCTTTCTTTCTGACCCACCTGTGTTTGTAGGTTATTGCTGAGAGTCTATCAGAAGAAGAAATTGCAGGGTTGAAAGAGATGTTTAAAATGCTTGACACTGATAATAGTGGTCATATAACATTGGAGGAACTAAAAACTGGCCTGCAGAGAGTTGGCGCTACTTTGATGGACTCAGAAATCGACGCTTTAATGCAAGCAGTAAGTATTCCAGGACAATCACTACCTTTCGTCCAAATTCAATTTTTTTTTTAACAGAATTCAATCTGCAGACTCCCATGATACCCTTCTTAAGCTCAGGGCCTGCTAAAGTGCCGAAAACAATGAACTAGATTTCAATAGGGCCAGGCCCAATTAGGATCGGGCCAAATTTGTTATTTTCTGACCTAAAGTCTGGTAACGGTGTGTTAGAATTGTTAAAGGGCCTGTGGGCTGAGGTCCATTTCCAGGGAGTCACACTCATTTACATAATGTTAACCATCACCTGCTCAAAAATGTTAACCGTGGCGAACATGATGTCATTATATTCTGAGTAAGGATTAACATGATTACCAAAAAATCTCGTTTTGGTTTGCAGCAGTGATATTTTATTAGACAATTCCTTATTTACGATTGAAAGATAGACTAATGCCTTACAAGCTATTGAAAAATTAAAGTTTCCTTATCCACCGTCAGATATGAAATTGATGCCCTCATATGCCATTTCTGTTTAATTGACACCATCCTTTCTCAATTTTTATAGTCAAAACTGCCTTGTTTTGTTGCCAAAATTATTTATTTTGTATGATTATTTCATATCATATAATTGCTAGCCTATACGAATAGATTTTTTTTTCAAAATCGTATATTTTAAAATCGGAATCATAAAAATGAACAAGCATATTTTTTTTATATGGCTTCATCATGACATGGGCAGAACATGCAAACTTTCTTTACATGATTTTTGTAGATATAAATGTATATTTGGCAGCAAATATTTAAAATTTTGTGAATTAAACTGATAGCGATGGCACACAAGGCATCAATTTCAAATTCGATGGCCGATAAGGAAGCTCTAATTTTTCGATGGCTTATAAAGCATCAAGCTATTTTTGGATGGTAAATAAGGAATTGTCTCATATTTTATTGTGACCATTTCAATTTATGGACTGCATTGAGTCCCTTCAGCACAGTTAGCTAGCTAATTGGTTTTTTTTTTTACACGAGCTAATTGAATTGTTAGACAACCAGAGTTTGACTCCTCCCTTCTATCTACATAAAATTGTCACATTTTTTATGGACTACACCTCAGCTGAAGCAAATTTAATGAAAATATCAGGCAGATATCGACAATAGTGGCACGATTGATTATGGGGAGTTCGTTGCTGCAACTTTACATATAAACAAAGTTCAGAAGGAGGATAAGCTCTTTGCAGCTTTCTCCTATTTTGACAAAGATGGCAGTGGTTACATAACTCAAGATGAACTCCAAAAGGCATGTGACGAATTTGGTATAGGAGATACCCGGCTTGAGGATATTATTGGTGACATCGATCAGGACAATGTAAGAAGCCTTGATCCATAGTTCCTGTTCAAATCTGTCAAATTGGAATAAGATTTTTTTTTTCTCATTTATCCATCATGTTCGCAGGATGGACGGATCGACTACAATGAGTTTGTTGCAATGATGCAGAAAGGAGATAATCCACTAGGGAGAAAGGGTCACAGTGCAGATTTTGGTCTTGGTGAAGCACTGAAGCTTCGATAAAGAAGGTTTGTATTAACTTGTTTTGCATTTCTACTATTGGACAATGTTAGATTTTACTACATCTTTAATGGCTGATACTGTATGGTTTTCAGTTTCCTAGACGAGGATCATATTATTTGTTTCTCTGTGGATAACAGTCACTTCATTAGATTATCTGATCGATTGCTGCTCTCAGAGTTAGTTTTTGTACATTGGCTTTTTACAGGCGCAGCTATTTCTCAACATAGCAAAGTTAATCAGTCAGTGCCTTTGAAAAAATTAACCCAACACCAGCATAGCTCCAGAACTTGTCACACGAAAATGTTTTGATATCGAGCTTTTCATGGCGCAAGTATTCTGATATCTTGCTTCCTTGCATGGAGCAATCAAAGTTCAGGGTGTTTGAAGCGATGTTGGAGCGTAATTTATTTTGCCGGAAAGCAGCAAGCTTGCAAAGTTAACAATAGGGTGTATGGTGCTGATGTGCTGCATGACATCTTTCTATTTCCGTCGCCTTTGTACTTCATGGTCAGTGGCAATCCGAAGTTGTTCTATCACCATGTATCTGCACTGTAAGTAGGCGTGCAAGCGGGTTAGGCTCTTTCCTCTATTGATCAACTGCAGGAAGAGTCTCAACCACCCTGCATCTGCATTCCAGTTCCATTCAGTTTTTGTTCGTCCCGTTTCGGATAGCGGTACGGTTTAGCTGTTGATGCCTGTAAGAATTTAGGTTGTAGCGTAAGCAAAAAAAGTCTGACCAATGAAACAGTTTCTTATCATTGTTTTTGTTTTGCTGCCAAACTATGGCGGACAGGGATGAAAGCTTTTGATTTTTTGGCTCGGTGGGTCGGTCCAAAATTTTTTAAAATGAATTAGAAGCTTTACTCATAATACCCACCTATTTTCATCTCTAATGGCAAATGATTATTGAAGTTGATTTGTTTCGTACGTGATCGTGCATCATTTGAATTGTTCTGTGCTTGTGTCCGTGCGCAACTCTGCCGGCCGTTCAATCTTGGTGCTGGCTTCACGCTAACAATTCCTGAAAGAAACAGCAAAGTTAACTCATCATGACGACATTGTTTCATCCGAGCAAAGCCAAAACATTCTCACGAGCTACCGATGATGCAATATTAAAACCTTTCTGGGTTTGAAAACAGTCTTTTCACAGAAAAAGTAGAATATACAATATTAGAACTTTTTTGGGATCAAAACGTTTTAAAAAAGGAAAGAAGTTTGAGGGCCCAACCGGGTTCGAACCGGTGACCTATTGATCTGCAGTCAATTGCTCTACCACTGAGCTATGGACCCTTCGTTGGTGAAGAGTGATAATTACATTTATAATAGAATTAGTACTCCATTTATTTATTTAGTTTTAATAATATAAATTATATATATTATATCAACAAAAAGTTAGAAATCTACGGCGACAGTGGTAGTACGTGCTTTGCAGAACAAAACGTGGGCCCGCGCTCCAGTGGGATACCCATTCCAACCACTACGCACGCCTCTCAATTTTAGCAAACCCCAGCAATAAACATCACTAGATAAGGCTGGCCCACCGTTTCGCGGCCCCACGGGTCATTGGCGTAAGGGGAGGAGCGAGCGCGGGCGCGGAGGAATTTTTTAAGCCTCCCCCGTCTCCGTCCCCTGTCGCTCTCGCTCCGCCGGCCCAGGCGCGACCGCGAAGTCGCCGGAGGGGAACGGTTCCACGAGGAATTCGCTCATTTCTGTGGCGTTTGGTGGCATGCGATCAGCTAGCAGGACCGAGTATCCGCGCCGCCCCACTCCACCCCCGCAACTTTTCCCTCATTCTCTTGGATATTTTCTGCCCGATTTTTCTCCCGGATTGGCTTGATTCTTCAGCCTTTGCTGCCATTTCGGTATATAATCAAAGAGGACTAAATCTATTCTTTCGATTGATGCCATGTTGGTTTATATTTATCATTGGAAATTCAATAAAGAGAGAATACGCTGCTCCTGGGTGCAGGAATTTTGCGTGAGAAGAGCTATTCAAGCCTGTTTCGGTCGCGGTGGAGATGGACGAGAAGGCCAAGATGGTGAGCGAGCTGTCCTCGCCGGCTGCGTTAGTGGAGGGAGGCGTGCAGGACGCCTGCGACGACGCCTGCAGCATCTGCCTCGACGCCTTCTGCGACATCAACCCCTCCACGGTCTGCATCTGACGCCGGTGAAATCTTTCGCTTGGCCGGTAGTCTTGTTATGGACGTGCTTATCTTTTATGTTTTCTGGTATTTGCTTTTCCTCGTGCAGGTGACGAGCTGCAAGCACGAGTACCATCTCCAGTGCATTCTTGAGTGGTATTGTTTCTGTTTCTTGATTTGTTATCCTTTTATTTTTCCTGTAAATGGAATTATTCCTATTGTATTAATGCTACCAGAACGAGTTATCTACTTTTTCTGAAGAAACAACCTCGCTTTGTGCGGTCGTGCAGTTGTGACTGATTTTTTAATATGATGATCTGGCAATGGTTTTAGTCTGAATGAATTCCTTATTTCTGTGTTTCATGATGATAAGCTAACATCCGTACTATTATGGAAACTGATGCTAAAGTAGAAGATTGACCAATACGAAACATGATTTGCATGTGAAAGTAGTGTTCTGTAGATCCCTAGTATTTTCTTTTGTTGCTGGTAAATTGGCTGTCTAATTTAGAAATAACCAGACATACATTAAGCACTGAATAATCCTTTACAGCATGTGTGTCCACTTCGTGGAATTTTGAATACATATTCTACAGCATGTGTGTCCACTTCGTTGATTTGAGCATTTTTTTTGTCCCTCTAGTTAATTGGATCATGTGACAGCAATTTTAATCACTAACCTCACTACGTCAATGCAAGATTACTTGAGTGAGCTGTTCTGCTGAAAACTTTCTGTAAAGCAAGATTTGTTTATTTCGTTTGTATCATGTGTCAGAATCTTAATTTTGCTGGGGCAGTTCTAGATCTGAAAATTTTTCTGTGGTTCAAGCCATGAGGCCATTGTCTTGCCACTTGGAATTTTGATAGTCTTTGGTCATGGATTCACTGGGATACGTGTTAAAGTTTTTTTTAATAATAAGAAAGTAGGTTCAATGTTTGCTCTCTGATATTGGAGTTACAAAGAATATAACATCATGTGGTCTCTCTGAATCCTGTAATGGAAATATTAAATAATCAAATGCTATTTTTTATACAATGACAAAGATAAATAAAAAATGGAATTTTAAAAAATATTTCTATTTCAGATTATTTCATTTAATTGAATTCAAATTTCAATCCTATTTGGAGGATTTAGGAAGAAATTATGTTCTAAAAATCAATCTCCAATTATTATATACCGAAATTGCTGATATTGTTAACCATGTTTGCTATTACTGCTTCATATGATTTCCAATGTATTTTAACTCCTGTAAAATAATCTAGGTGTCAGAGAAGCTCCCAATGTCCCATGTGCTGGCTGCCTATCAGCATGAAAGATCCTATGAGGTGGAAATGTTGTTTATCATGCCTGTCTGTCTCCAAAGCTGCCGAAAGTTTTCTGCTTCTCACTAACTCTTTTGAAGTGCTGCAGTCAAGAGCTACTGGAGGCTGTTGTACAGGAGAGGAGCATGCAAGCTAGTCGTGCACATACTACTGCTATTTTCCGCCATCCAGTGTTGGGTGATTTTGAGGTATGGCATGTTTCTGCATTCCTCGGACTCCTAAAGATCTTTTGTATTAAATTTGGAGAGTTTTCTGCTCCTGATGTACATTTAACTTATTTAATAATATCATCTTCATTTTCAGATTCCTGTAGGGGCAGATGATGCTGAACTTGAAGAACGCATCATACAGCACTTGACTGCTGCAGCTGCAATCCGTAGGTCACACCGTCATCACAGAAGAGATGGGCACCACAGCAGATCAGAAGCAAATACTCGTCCACAAATACTGGCGCTTCCAACAGATGACGCTCTTGATGGCTCCATGCACACAACCTTTAGCAGAGAAGAGAACTATGAACAATCACCTTCCATAGTTACAGCGCGCTCTTTAGCTACTCTTGTTGAACAAGAGCGTACAACTCGAGCTTCAGAGAATGCTATCAACCCATCTATCCAATTTTCTACTCCTGATGGTACTGATGGGTCAAACAATAGGTAAGTCATACATCCTAAGCTGCAATGGCTGTTCTAGTTTCCTCTATATGTTTGTTATTTCTGAATGTTTATGATTATCAGGATTTCTGAGAATCAACCCGCACCTGTTGATCAAGATAGTGCTGGACCATCAGATGTACAGTCGTTCTCGGATACACTGAGATCTCGTCTGCAGTCTGCATCCATGAAGTACTCTCCAAATCCATTAGGACCCTTGGCATATGTAACAAAGGCATGCAAATCTTACTTGTAGCCATTCTTGATAATTTGCAGGTACAAGGACTCTATAGCCAAGAGTACAAGTGGATTGAGAGACAGGTGGTTTTCTCGGAATAACACTATATCGAATCTCGGTTCTGAGGTAAGGAGGGAGGTCAACGCTGGGATTGCTGCAGTGTCTCTCATGATGGAACGGCTTGGAACAAAGGACAGAACAGGGTCCTCTGCTACCTCTCCATCAGGCTCTGGTTCTCAGTGAGGCACCTGAGTGTACTCGGGAGAACTGTTGCAGCTGTAAACACAGGTATTCCCTCTCTTTGTATTCTAGTGCTACAAAACATAGTCAGGATGAATTTCAGTAGTCAATTTGGACTTGTAGGCCGCATTTCTTTGCTGCTATGTAATCACGGCCAGCAATATAGAATTGTATATTGATAGTCCCTTACCCTGAAATGATCTAGTAGCTTCCCCAACTCCTTTAAAATTGAACCTTTTGTTTCAGGTCCAGTCTTTGAGATAGCACCTGTTCAGAGCACCTGAGACCTAGCGATGCCTTCATGATCTCTGTTGTGTTCATGCTTCAGAAGTTTGCTGAAGCTCTTTCGTCCAGGTCACGGGAAGGAACATATGTGCCTCCACTGGAATCTTTACGCATTTTTTTTTTCATGTATAAGATATTTACAAGATATGTAATGAGATGGATCTAACTGTAGTGATACGACTGTGGGTTGTGCAGTCCCTATCCATTTGCATAAAAACAGTCTGGCAAAGGATTGTAAGATTGTTTCTTGTAGTTCAATAATCTTGGCCTGGAGAAGTCAAGGTACTGAAAACAGGTAACTAGGCGGCTCTAATTAATGTACTCCTGGTTTGCGTCGGCTAGTTTAAATTTAAACTAGTTGACAACAAATTTTAGAAGAGAGAGTATTTTAAGTATATAACTAACTGAATGTCTGAAAAGCAAGGTAGAACGAGCCGAACAAAGAATCCATGAGCACGCTCTTTCGTTCAGCTTGATGGCCACGAGTACAAGGTGCGCGGTGCGCGTCTCACCAGCCGTGTCGTGTCGTATCTCGTCGAGTCGCGGAGTAGTAGTCCGTCCGCGACCCCAGCCGGACACGGAGCCTCTACCCACATACACCGACACCAACGCTTTCCCGTGCGCGAGCCGGCGGACGAGACGACCCCGCCGAGGCCATGGCGGATGGCCACAACCAGTTGGACGTGCCCGCCTGGCAAATCCGCAAGACCCAAGCCCCTCCCTCGCGACCGTCATAACGAGACGACCAGGCGCCTTCGTCTTCCCTTGCCTTGGTCGCCAAGATCGCTGTCATCAGAGCCTACCCAACCCGGTGCCCGGTCTTTTCGGTTCATACTTCTTCCTTTGTTTGCCCCGCATATTCGCAGGTCGAAATCGTCGCCTGGCCAGCGTTTGGTGAAGCCGAGCCCGTCCGTTCGGTCGCTTCTGCACTTTTGTTTGCACTAGCAAAGACTTGGCTTCGTCTCCGCATTACCATAAGGAAAACCCGTACGCAGGTACGTAGATTATCCACCGGGAAGACAAAACCGTGTACATCAGTAACGTAGGAAAAACACGCTGCTGCCGGGTAGCTTAGCGTGGGAGTAAATGTTATTTGAGGTGAGAAGATACGAGGCGGTGGTATTTGAGGGAATGACACGTAGAACCGTAAATAAGATTCACCATTTGAAAAAAATAAAAAATTTATTTTATTTCTTAATTCATTTATCTTACGGCTCTAAATGTAATTGAGTATATAAGGTGGGTGTGAATCAATTGGTTTTTAGGTTTTGTTTGAAATGCAATAATTTTACAGAAATTTTATAAAAATCAATTCAATTTAAAAAAAAAAAAAAGAGACAAATTAGAACGTTTGAAACGGGGCCTTAGTGTGGGGAGTAACCCGCGTCAGATCGAGCAGCGACCGACCGACGACGCGTCTGGACAACAATCTGAACATTGACGGTTAACTTTGCACTCTCCCTTTTTACCCGCTGAAAATAAAAGGGGTGATAGTTACACGAGGTGGGCTTAACGTCTGTTTGTTTTATATTATATTCCACCTAAATTATATAACTTAAACTAAATAATTTGATTGAAAAATAAATAGATAAATTATTCATCTAAATTATATAATTTGAGACCTCAGATTACAATAATCTAATAATTTATCTTAAAGAGATTATTTCAGATTATTTATCATAAAAAACCTACTATCCATATCATTTTTATCAAAATTACTCACTCCGTTATCTCACTATTTTAACAACATACTCCATTATTACAAATAAAAAAATAACATAACTAATAATCTAGACTCACAAACATATAGACATAAATTATAATTTAAATTATATAATCTTCTAGAAAAACAAATAGGGTCTTAATTAGGCGATGATCACTTGCGGTATTGATTTTGCCGTGTACCAGGGGCTTCGATCGTTCACGAACGTAAGTGAGAAAAAGGCACGGAGGTTTGTACGGTGCCGTCCTGCGAGTTTCTTTTGGGTGCTGCACTGACGTTAATTAGCCAAACCATGGCCGTTGTTTGGTCGCGTTGCGGCATCGGCGAAGAATCAAGGCGCACACGGTTCGGCGACGGCGACCGTCCAACGACGAGGCCTCTCCCATTAAACCATGTCCGAAACTGCCGAGCTAATGCTGTGTTCTGCGCGCCGTGCAGCGGGCCTCGGAAACACGTGGTACTTCTCTCCCACGGATGACAGGCTCGTTTTAATTTGTTCATCTTGAGCACAAGACATGCATGTCAGTTTATTAAAAAAAAAAAGACGATGCGTTTCTGAGCTGTGGTGTGGTGGTAGCCAAGCGGCACGATACCCTTGAAAATTCGCAAATGTTTTTGTATGATTGACCACGGATTATGGACAATTCGCACAGGTTTTTGTAGGTGCAAGGGCCTTAAACTACATCACAGGTGAGTTGTCTTTCTCCGAGGGCCAATTAACTACTCGCATCTAATCTGACAGGCGAGAGGAGACGATCCTGTCGATGTAGTTACAACACCCGCAGCACACTGCTGACAACGCTTTTGGGTGCGGCTTCGCTTGCTTCTCTTCTCCGTTGTTGACTGACTTGCCGGGGCGGGGATCGAGTTTGTTTGTTTGGACGGCAGTTCGTTCGTGTGTCGTAGTTCTACACTGTGCATTGTGAACGCACATGGCGCCAGGCATGGTGGCCTCTAGCTCTCGTGTGTACGTACAGTCTTGTTTGACCTCTCGCCGAAAAGATTAGGGAGGGCATGGGGTAGAGCGACGAGAGCGTCTTGATCCGGTTCTGGTGGCAATTGGCACCTACACAAACGCGAGTGCGCTAGAGCACTCCGTCACTTTCGGTCGCGCCCCCACCCTTCTCCAGGAGCGGAGTTCTTTTACGGGCACCGACGGGGTACGGAGTGGTAGTAGAATGAGTTGAAGAATGGAGAGTTGCAGCGTTTTTTGCCCTGCAGAATGAGCTCAGCTGGTCTGGATATTCAATTCTCTTGCGAACTTTGGATACGGGCACATACAAGTTGCAGTTGCAGGTGAACCTTTTGACCCAGATTTTTCACACCAAAGTTGACGAGGGCTAGCTAACCCGATCCAAGCAACTCTGCGGCGCAAATCTCCCCGTGAGTCCGTGACGACGGCGAATCCGCCGCGCCAGGCCGCCGAGGTGCCATGGTCTCGAAAAGCGCTGTGAAAAGTGGCGGAAACCGACGGAATTGCCCGCGCGCAAGTGGCCAAACCCCCCTGGCGTTGCCGCGCAGCGGTTGGCTTTGGCAGCTGCGGCTCGCTGCGGCGTGCGGTGTGGTGCGCCGGCGGCAGCGAAACACGGGCGCACGCAGCGGGCATGGCGCCGGGCCCCGTCTTGGCGGCAACACACAATTCCATTACGTGCCCGCCTTTTCCCAAGTCCCGGCTTACAGCACACGCGAACCTTGTGTGCGCGCACCGACACTCTCCCATCTCGGGCCCGCTTGGCAACCTGTGCTTAACGCTGCCCTTCACCCACCACGAACCGCGTCTCCGTCTCTTTCACTCATCAGCTTCCATCGCCTCTTCTCTCTCTCTTCACTTATATGCAAGCTCTCTCTCTCACTCTGCTTTCTCTCTCTACAAAGTTGGAGGAGGAGTAAAAAAGAAAGGAAAAGAAAGGCTCACACCACCCACCTCCTCTCCATCCATCAGCTTGCTCCGCCTATCCTCTCCTCTCCCCCTCACCAACAAGAGGCAGAGAGGAAGGCAAGCCATAGAACCCAGCACCGCGGCGGCGAGAACCACAATCGGCAGGGAGCAGAGGTCGCACGCGAAGATGGGCGCGCCGGTGCACGGCGCCCTCCTCTTCTTCGTCCTGCTGACGGCGGGGACGGCGTCGGCGGCGGAGGGCGAGGTCGACGCGGCGCCGCAGGAACCTGCATTGCCCTCCGGCGCGGGTACCGGCGGTGCCGGCGGCGGGGGAGCGGGCGGGATCAACTCCAACTCGGTGCTGGTGGCGCTGCTGGACTCGCACTACACGGAGCTGGCGGAGCTGGTGGAGAAGGCGCTGCTGCTGCAGACGCTCGAGGACGCCGTCGGCAAGCACAACGTCACCATCTTCGCGCCGCGGAACGAGGCGCTGGAGCGGGACCTCGACCCGGAGTTCAAGCGCTTCCTCCTCGAGCCGCGCAACCTCAGGTCGCTGCAGGCGCTGCTCCTCTACCACGTGCTCCCCGCGCGCCTGCCGTCCGAGGCCTGGCCCGCCGCGGCCCACCCCACGCTCTCCGGCGAGGAGGTCGAGCTCGCCGCCGGGGAGGGCGCTGTCGCCGCGTTGCGCGTCGGTCACGCCGCCGTCACCAAGCCCGACGCGGTGCTGAGGCCCGACGGCGTCATCCACGGAATCGAGCGGCTCCTCATCCCGCGCTCCGTGCAGGAGGACTTCAACCGTCGCCGCAGCCTCGCCGCGATCTCGGCCGTGCTGCCCACCGGCGCGCCCGAGGTGGACCCGAGGACGCACCGGCTCAAGAAGCCCGCGCCGCCGGTGCCGCCCGGCGCGCCGCCCGTGCTCCCGATCTGGGATGCCATGGCGCCCGGCCCATCCATCGCGCCGGCTCCGGCTCCAGGGCCCGGGTCCGGGAAGCACCACTTCGACGGGCACAGCCAGGTTAAGGACTTCATCCAGACCCTGCTCCTGTACGGAGGGTACAACGAGCTCGCCGACATCCTCGTCAACCTGACCTCCCTTGCCACCGAGATGGGCCGCCTCGTCTCCGAGGGGTACGTGCTCACGGTCCTCGCTCCCAACGACGAGGCCATGGCGCGCCTCACCACGGACCAGCTCAGCGAGCCGGGCTCGCCGGAGAACATCCTCTACTACCACATGATCCCCGAGTACCAGACCGAGGAGTCCATGTACAACGCCGTGCGCCGGTTCGGCAAGGTGCGCTACGACACGCTGCGGCTGCCGCACAAGGTGGTGGCGCGGGAGGCCGACGGCTCCGTCAAGTTCGGGCAGGGCGAGGGCTCGGCCTACCTCTTCGACCCGGACATCTACACCGACGGCAGGATCTCCGTGCAGGGTATTGACGCCGTGCTGCTCCCGCCGGATGACACCAAGACGGCGCCGGCGGCCGCACCTGAAAGGAAGCCTCCCGCCGTTACCAGCACCAAGAAGAGCAAGCTCCGGCGAGGTCAGTACCTTCAGATCTGGACCTGGTCCTTTCTCTTCCGATCGTACCATTGTACATGGCACAGACGCATGTCCTTGCTCAGCGTAGCATTGAAATTTACAGCTCACAAATTAGATCGGAAAGGTTAATAAACTTAATATAATAATTTTGCAATTGGATTGAAATCATTTGGCCGTTTCGTTCGATGATGATGGTAGTAAGAATTTTGCCGGTGAGGGGTACCGGCGAGTGTTCGGCCCGTAGCGCGGGGGATTATTAATTAATTTATCAGAGGGTGGGCGATGAGTTTGATAAGGTGGAATAAAGACGAAGGTGTAGGCATAAAATAGAAGGTTGCAATTAGGGTTCCTGCTGTCATGGTCGTATTGGAACGCATATGGGCCCGTCGGTGCCCGTTTGGGCACTGGCACCGATACTCCGGTGATTTTCCATTGGTGCTTATGCCAGTGCAGTTGTGCTGGCAACGTGCTTGTGAAAGCACGGGTAGAAACTGAAACAACAGGGATGGCCGAGCCTTGTGCTGGTAGGTTGTTGTATTCAGCATCTTCCAGTGGTTGATACCGTTCCTGCGACTGGAAGCAACATAGCCCTTTTAACCCACGACTCTTGTGCAACAATATTCCTTGAAAAACGAAAGGCTCCTGCTTAAGCCTTCATCACATCAGATTCGGAATGGTTATCATAGTTTGTGTGGAACAGTACCTAAACTGGTTATGCTTAGAGGGAAGGCGAGACCAACTTGTATTCCTTCGCTATGGGAAAATAACAGTTAAGTAGCTAATTTTAGGTTGCAGATACTGATTGATAAACGAAATCAAATTCTGGTACGCTCTATGTGCTAATGGTATACGGCATCCAGGGATCCCAATGTTCACAGACAAAAATACATAGCCACAAAACTTATATACTCCGTGTATACGCAGTTCGGCCAAACATTAAACTTATGCAGGCCTTCGTTAGCATTAATTGTGATATCAGATGGCTACTCATACCTTTCATACAGTTTGCTCGCTGAACTAACCTTAGATTGGACGCTCATGAGCATGAGAGGTTTAGTTTTATCTGACACAAAATCTATCTGGCAACTGAAAAATTACGTTGGCACACTTCCTATAGCCAGTGATCCATGATCTTCCGAGTGATTCTTCCTTGATTACCCTCTAGGTTTGCAACCTGAGAATGCTGATGGCATAGTTAGGTACTTTTGATCTATCGGTGTTTTGGGAGTAATATCCCCACTGTATTTTGATTGACATTAGATGCCACCATTCCACCTGGGCATAGATGTTGACTCCTACCTGCTTGTAACCTTCGAAGCTAAGTTGCCGGCAGACATTTTCATATTCTTGGCGCATAAAAAAAGATATGAAAATGTCAAGGTTTCTTTTGCATGCTAATTTTTTGGGCATGCCATCATTCTGATTTGACAGCTTAACTGATATGGCATAATGTAGCGTTTAAACTAGTTATTCTTCACTAAATCTTTTTTCTGATCTTTATGTCCGGCGTCATATTGGTGTCATTGTTTATTAACCACTCAGCCGATCTCATAGTTTATGCCTTAAAAAATCATTGCAGGCAAGTTGTTAGAAGCGACGTGCCGAATGGTGGGCATCTTCGGTCAGCGATCGCGATTCACAAGCTGCCAGTAGACGGAGAAACGTTGATCTCCATGATACCGAAAGACGAACCGAATGGAGATGCACAGCGCAGGAGCCGTCCATCCACATTATTATATTTCTTTTGTTTTTGGTTCTTTGAGAGAATAATCAATCAGTTAGGAATGTAAACTTGGTGGTCGTCGGTGTGTCCAGAGAGAAAAAAAGAAGAAAATTGTTCATACATGAAAGCCAAGGTTGTCTGTGTATAGGGGAAGAAATTAAACGTTTTGTTTTTGTTCTGTCATTCTTTTTCATCTGTTACTATTTTGAAAACGAGGATCTCGACCTTTCTAAAATTCCCTTTCTTTCATGAGGTAATGGCGAATTTATCTTCGATAATTATTAACGGAGATTGCAGGGCTGTTAGTCGTGTCATGAAGTGTATGTACCTACCTGCATTCTGGCGAAGATGATGGATCCGCTGAACAATAAACTAGTGATGCTCCACCTCAGAAGCAATTAAGCAGCTACTGCTGTTTATCAAACGAGTGACAGCTAACGCTAATTGATTGTTTGCTTGGTTTCGTTGGATGATTAAAATGCGGCAGCTGCTTCGTTGCATGCGCTTTACGGAAGCTGAGTCATTATTGGACAGTCTTTCGGATTTTAACATGATTTAACGGCGTATTTCCATCTCCGTATATCAGCCAAAATGTTGCAAAAAATTTCGTGCAGCTACGGGGTGAGAAGCTCGGTCGGGCGGTGGGGTGGAACGGTGGATGGCCGGCGAGAACACGACATGATCCCCCACTGACATAAAGTACTCCAGAGCACGGACGACGACAACGTGGCAGCAGATCAGACGACACATGTGCATACCGTATCAAACAGTTGAACAAATTCAGGTGTATCGATTTTCCATTCCCATAGCTGCCTCTACGTACACATCTCGAGCCGTCACCATTTATCTCTACTGTACTCCCCCAATTGTACATGCCCTAAGGAAACCTCTCCAGAGGGCAAGCAGAACCAGTACTACTACTATAGTACTCGTACCATTTTACGTCATCCTCAATGCCTCTCTGAAGCCGATGCTGAAGCTGTTCTCCAGACCACCGGACTTCTTGGGGAGCCCCAGCGTGGGCTTCTGCATCATGGCCACGAACTCGTTGTAATCGATGCGCCCGTCCTGCAAAACACACCCCACAAAATCAGCCACGGCTTAGTACTTACTACTAGTTTTTCAAAGCGCGCGTCCACCCAAACCAAACGACGATAGATAGACAGACACCGACGTTGTCCTGGTCGACTTCTCGGATCATCTCCTCGAGCTGCAGGTCGCCGCCTAGGCCGAACTCCTCGCACGCGAGCTGCAGCTCGTCGGGGGTGATGTACCCGCTGCCGTCCTTGTCGAAGTACTGGAACGCCGCGAACAGGTGGTCCTCCCGCTCCACCTTGTTCAGGTGCAGCGTCGCCGCGATGAACTCGCCGTAGTCGATCGTGCCGCTGTTGTCCACGTCCGCCTGCCGGAAAATTCGCTTCTGTCAGGCACTGCAGCGAATCGCCTTTGTTGTTCAGGTGCTGAAATGGTAGGGAGTGCTTACAGCTTCCATGAGCGCCATGATCTCGGATTCTTGGAGGTTCGCGCCGACCTTTTTCAGCCCGACCTTCAGTTCTTCCAAGGTGATGTGCCCGCTGTTGTCCGTGTCTATCATCTTGAACATTTCTCTCAGGCCAGCGATCTCGTCCTCGGATAAGTTCTCTGCAATGACCTGGACAGAACAAACGTTTCAGGTCAAGCAATTTGGATTCAACTCTCTTTTTTAATGTTGCACATGATTTTCATCGTATTTTTGCGTAAGCAAGATGGGTAAAATTATTTTCCAGTTCGCACTCACCCTAAGAGCCATCTTTTTCAGCTTATTCATAGCTGAGAATTGTTTCATGCGAGACAGAACAGCAGAATCCAGCGGTTTATCAGGAGCCAAACCACCAACCTGAACCCAGGGATGCCCTGAAAGACGAAAACCATAACACTAGTCAGTGATATAGCTTGCTGGAACTGGAATGCACTCATACAAAATGTGAAGAAAACTCACGTAGAACTTCATGAGCTGTCAATCTCTTTTTGGGATCCCTAACAAGCATTCTCCTCACAAGATCTTTGGCGCCTTCAGAGATGCTAGGCCACGGCTCTGACTCAAAGTCAAGTTTTCCATGTAAAACCTCTTCAAATATGCCCTGCTCCTTCTCTGGCGCACAAAATGAAACGCAGAATTAGTACAAGGGATTGAGAAAAAAACGAATGTCCTTGGGATGAAAGCATGCATTTCTATTCATTGAACTACCATGAACTTAAAATATGAACGAAATTCTTACCTGCCCAAAATGGTGGCACACCACACAGCAAGATGTAGATGATCACACCAGCACTCCAAACATCTGCCTCGGGGCCATATTTCTTTTTCAAGACCTCTGGCGCGACGTAGTAGGGGCTACCAACAACGTCAGTGAATATTTGACCTGAAATAAGATCCACGTGTGAGCACCAAATGTAATTTGATTTGTATCTTAAAGGACGCCGACTGCAACTTAGTAGGTATGTCAACCAAAATGCATGTGGCGAAGCAGATGATTTTTTTAAGAAAGACAATGTTGATGAAGAGAGCACAAATTTTAGATAAGTACTACCTCAAGCTGTATAACATAATGCCGAATGCTGAAGCATGTCGAAATTAAAAAAAAAAAATCTCAGGGTGAAGCAGTATGTTTGCGAACGCTGTTCCAGAGCCAGAAACCTCACCAGGGCGGAAGAAAATGGAGAGACCAAAGTCGATAGTCTTGAGAGCTGCCTCCTCCTTCTGGTCAACGAAGAGGAAGTTCTCCGGCTTGAGATCCCGATGCATGACGCCCATGGAGTGGCAGACCTCGACGACGCCGACGATGACCCTGGCGAGCTCGGCGGCCTTCCTTTCCGTGTAGTGCCCCCTCTGCACGATCCGGTCGAACAGCTCCCCGCCGGCGCAGAGCTCCATGACGAGGTGCACGGCGACGGCGTCCTCGTAGGCGCCGCGGATGCTGATCACGTTGGGGTGGCCGGCGAGGTGGTACATTATCTGGATCTCCCGGCGGACGTCCTCGACGTCGTCGTCGGTGACGAGCTTCCGCCTGAGGATGGTCTTGCACGCGAACTCCTTACCCGTGCTCCGCTCCACGCAGAGGTGCGTGGTGCCGAACTGGCCCTGCCCGAGCCGGCGCCCCAGGCTGTACTTCTCCTTGAGGTTCTCCGTCTTGCGCTTGAGCACCGAGCCGACGAGCAGCCCGGCGCTGGACACGCGCTTTACCTGCGGCACCCTGGGCCTCGGCCGGGGCGCGTCACCTGCTGTGTTGACGCCGGCGCTCGGCTTCGCGCCCTGCTCGGCCGGCTTGGGCGAATCCGGCTGGGCGGCGGCGGCGGCGATCTTCATGGGCTCAGGAGCCTTGCTCTGCACCGCGCCCGGCACGTCGGACGGCGGTCCAGGCTGCGGCTGCGGCTGCGACCGCCCCGGACTGCCGCCTTCGGGGCCATTAGCGGCGGGCAGCGCGCCGCCGTCCTGCGGCGTCTTCCACAGCACAGTGGAGACGGACTGGAAGAAGCCGTTCTTGGTGATGCTGGGGCCGACGCACGTGTTCCCCATCGGCGAGCCGATCGACAGGACGGTCGAGTCTTCCTACCTCGGGCGCCTCGCCGGAGCAGGAGTCAACTTCTCCGCTGCTGCGATGCAAGAACGCCTCGAGCTTCGCGCCGGCTTCAGATCGCGCTGGGAATGTCTCGTCGAGCAGAAGGCATCAAAAGGAAGAACAACGTAGTTTTGGCAGGAGATCAGATAACCTGCGCGGAACTACTAGGGACTAGGGAGATCAGAGATCGAGTACACATGATGGGGGATCATTGAAGTCAACGCCCGCCAAGAGCACCAAAGCGACCCGCTAACGCCTCGAATTGGCAATGCAGAGACCTGACGCTTGTGGACAGCGCTTGTATCAAAGAATAACGATGAAGCGGCAAAAGGACGAGTTCAATGGATTTTTGTCCAAGCGGGCGGGCGGCAGGTGAGAGAAATATCAAAGCGCAAGAACCCAGACAAGTAGCAGAACGTGAAACTGAAAGTATCATGAACAAAAAGAGAGATCCACTACCAGGAGGTTGGGCGGGGACCAGAGGAGTTTAAGGGCAAATGATTTGGTGTAACCTCGAGACAGCGCTGTACGGGCAGCGGAGGAGGAAGAGGGCGCGGAGTGGGGGTCGGCACGACGGCCGCGTCAACCGCAGCTGCGGCAGCTACATGTTGTCGCGTTTCTCTGCTTCCCCGTTTCTTCACCCCTTCGCGGCTGGCGCCCGCGATGGGCGGAGAGATGGACGGCTGGACGCGAGCACCTGGGTGGCCGGTGGCAGCGTAGCTTGCCAAAGTCCAAACCGCGTCACCACTCACCAGCGGGCAATGGAGTCTCCAGCGAGGTGCGGCAACTGCCCGTCAGTTGCCGGAATATAAAATTGGACTTGGGTGGCCGACTGGTAGTTTTCTCAGAGAACGAGTCAATCCCACGGCAACGAAAATAAGAAGTATTTCCAGTGCAGAGGATAAGACAACCTGGCGGTAACATGCAACAACTCCAAGAAAAAAAATAACTCCTTTGAAGCACATAATTTTTTTCATAGATATCTCAGAGAAATTTCACACAAGTCAATTCAATTTTATATAGAAAATGCATGAAACACAAAAATTTCCTCTATTCAAAAGAGGCAAAATGTGAGAAACCATTCAAATTAAGTTTCAATTAATCAAATTAGCTTAATATTCAAACCGAACTCAAGCTCAATTCACATAACAAAAATTAAACGCAGGTAGTCCTTCGATATACTTCTCAAACATCGCTCAGAATAATAGTATATCAGTATTCAATGTTGCACACATCACATAGAGATCTCACATTTACATATATAAGTTATTATAAATCTTAAGTAAAAGTTTACAATTAAAACAAGAATGAGAGCAACAGGATTGTAGTTTTAGCTTCCAAACTTTCTAGAGCATAATTAAATAAGGTACTAAATTCTTATTTAGGTTCTAAACATGACAGTAAGTACTACATAGCAGAAAATATTTTAAAAACAAACCGAAAGATAGTGTGCTCAGTCCGCGAACACCACCGTCACGCAAAAGGCGAACACGGACTACTCATTCCCTTCGCCGGCATCGGCATGGAAAAAATAGCAAAAAACTATCTCATTTTCACCTATAAAACTTTAACATTTTAAACGTAAGTACGAAAGTACTCAGCAAGACTTAACTCGTGGGATATACATTCCGACTACAAAAATAATGGATATAGCATTAACAAGGATAATAATACAGTGGTACTCATTTGCGAAAAACAATAAATATTTAATAATTTAAAAGCGGAAGCATAAAGTAAAGACTCGTGAGCAACTACTTACTACTTCCAACCATTTCTATTTTATGAAAAATATTAACAAGAGATGTGTCAATAATACATCTCCTTTAAGATAGATCATTGTTGTATCATCAATAGTTTTAAGTAAAGTTATTACTATGATGAACAATGATATACACCAAGCGTAATCATAGTCGAGACCGTGGCGATTTGAATCGATTGTACACCTTACAGGGGAGTCCAACTGTATCCACACGACTTGAGGACTATGCAACTAGTGTGACCGACCAGAGCCACACAAAAGGTACTCATATCAACCTTTCTTTTATCTATGCTTGAATGGTTGGACAATCGATCTGTCAAAGAGGATCGATCTCGTGTCTTATGGGAACCAACCCAGCGGTCACTCGTACATGGCAAGACATGCCGTCATCGTCTAAACGTTAGTATACAAATGAGATATTCGGCTTATCTTATCATTATATTTGATATATGGTATGAACGAAAAGGTGCTTAGACCAATATTAACAACGATCGGTCCTTAATCGACACAGACAAGGCTACAGCACACAGAACTACTTTTCTGCTGCCATATCCTTCCTTGTCCGGTCTTAATTTTATCATCGTCAGGTTTAAATCAACCATATGAGTATCAAGTAAAATAAAGATTCTATAGTCGCGAAAAGATGTGACCTTTCACCGATTCGACTTCTACCGGTCTAAGCATGGCTAAGCAAAACTTACCGTAGACAAAAATAACAACTTACTCATATCTATAAACATATCAAGGGGTAGGTACAACACAAACTAACATAACCAACTTATCCTATTGCCCGACAATGCAACAACAATACACTAATTCATTTTTTAATTTACGTAAAACAAGGATCAGTATACATGATGCTTGCCTTACGATGTTGAAGTCACCTCAGCAAAACTATCTACAGGTGCTTCACCCTTTAGAGCACCCATGTCACCATCGAGTACGTTGTTCACTAAATAACGAAACAACGACAGTATGAATATGCATGCTATACAATGCCATGACAAATGCAAACAGCAAAACAATTTTATTTGTTGAGTTAATATATGAGAGACTAAGTATGTTGGTAATTACAAAAATACTAAACTGATTATTTTATTTATAAGCTTTTCTATTATAGAGGGAGTGGATACTAAATTTTTTTTTGTAGTTAATCATTTTAAAATAATAAGATAAATAATTTGGTTAAACCTAATAGATAAAAATATCAGTAGTGTTTAATTAACTACCTTGAATAATACAACCAAATTTAGTATAAATAATTTAGTTAATTACTAAAGCAATTCACTTAATTTGGTTAGAACTAATTTAATACTAGTCAGTAATGTTTTTGGACTCTAACCAATTTTAATAGGTCAAGATTCAGTAAATATAATTTAGAACAAAATTTGGTTAATTTTGGGCAATTATTCTAATTACTATAAATTAATTTCTAGAAAACAGAGATAAATTAATTATAAAATAATTACTGAAGAAGTTAGCCTAAAACATTTTTATAATGTTCTTTAATACCCTAAGGGACAATTAAGCAAATTTTTAATAATTTAAAGTGCACACATAATTAATTAAGAATTAAACATGCATGAACAATTTTATGTAATTAATCATTATTAAAATAATTAATTACTGGTGGTTATTAGTTTTAATAAAAAGTTCACAATTTTATAAGTCTAGCAAAGTTGGTTTCATATTTTTCCAAGTTAGTATGCATTTTCTACGAATTTTACAACGTTTAATAGATTTCTGAGAATTTAGAAAGTATTTTCTGAAAATTAATAAATCCAGCGCCATGGTGACCACATGGTAAGCTAGAGCTGTGGCCATATGGGATCAGGCTCGCTCCGCATCCTATCTCAGCCACGTGACAGCTCCAAGATGCGCCCACACAGGAGGCCACAGGGGGAAGGCGCACGGGATCCGCCCTGCCGCAACGGATCCGACCTGGCCGAGCCAGGCCCTCGAAGGCGCCGGCCATGGCGCGGCGGCTCGAGCCGTTCCGGCGGCGGCGCGCTCGGGAACTTGCACCAAAATGGCCCCCGCCACACGGGAAAACTGAAGGTGAAGTCGACAACCGGCAGTTCTTACCGAACGACTATCTGCGGCGATGGGCGGCGCAAGAGGAGGTTTGGCGAGGTCGCACGGGGGCTACGATTGACGAAACTCGAAGCCGTTTTCTCTGGGAGCTTCACCAAGGCGAGGAGAAGAGCAGCAAAGAGGTTGTCGTTGACGAATATGGCCAGAAGTGGGTCAGCACCGACGAGGTCCTTTGGCTCCGAAGACCGACGTCGGACAATCTCGTGATTTCCTGCACAACCGGCCCAAAATTCTCACGAAAACCCGGCAGGAGGAGTGGTGGGAGGTGGAGGGGTTGATATCGAGTCGAATTGGGCAGGAGCTCACCGGAGATGGGTTGATTTGGAATGAAGGCGCCGCCGGCTTCGAAGCTCGAGTTTTTGAGGAACTTCGAAATTCGACGCTGCCACTTTGGGGATTGGAGGAGGGAGAGTGGAGGTGCGTCGGAGAAGAGGGGCACTCCTGCTCGCCGAGGAAGATAAGCCGGAAAGGGGGCGCTCGGCAATGTGCTCCTCGAAGGCGCGCCGCTCAGCAATGGAAGCGCAAGAGAGTGAGTGTGAGGGAGAGAGCGTTGGAAAGACTGAGAGAGAAGGTAGAGTAGAGACGTGTGACAGGTGGGTGGATGCGTGACGACCCCGAGTGACTGGGCTAAGAAGACAGGAGGAAGGAGAAAGCATGGCTGACAGGTAGGGTCTGTCCCCTTTTCCATTTTTCTGATTTTCAAGTATTTCAGTAACAACTTCTATTTTTGCAGCAAAAACCCAACTCCATCTGTTCAGATGAATTTTAAAATTTGCAAGGTTGAAGAACATTTTATAAGGAACAACTTTCCTTTTTCGAGCATCTTCAAATTCTCAGCGGATTTAATTCTAAAAAATTTAAAAGACAGATGACTGATTTGAGAGGAATTAAAATAATTTGTGACTTACATTTTTGGTTTTAATTTTTTTACAAAATTTTTTTTATACTTTCTGAACCTTATAGTCACTTTTAAACAAGAATTTGTTTTTACAACTTCCCTTTGAATGCTCGCTTAATTTTTTTTTAAAATTCAATTCAAATTTAAATTTTTATTGACTTTGGTTATTTAAATTCTAGTTCAAATTTGAATTCGTGATTCGAGAGACGAGGGATGTTACACAAAACAAAGATACAAAAAAAAAAATGTAGGAGTGGATCTGGAGATTCTGAGTTTGAGTTCTGACCCAGTTGAATGTAAACAAAAAATAGAACAGTACATTACACTCCGAGCTAAATATACCGGAGGCGAACAAAAAAACTGAGGCCAGCAGAAAAAAAAACAAAATTACACCTTGACATACACCTTTTAGTCTATTTTACACCCCAAGAGTACAGGCATACTGTAACAACATGCAGGTCGGCTAAAATGAGTGGGGACTCAGACACTAACCTTTGGATTACAAGCAGACATGAGATATAGTGGCGCTCTTTTGATGCTGGCAAATTTTGTATGACCACACAAACCATGATCATTATTATTTTCTGGATTCTCCATCGAGGGCAGATGAGGTATATCTGAGCAGTGTGATTCAAAATGGCACCATAGATACGGATTTCAAGAAACTCATCGTTTCTTTGGTCCCCTTTTGACCTTGATCACCCTTCTGCTAGACTTATCGCCGCCGGCACCGCTACCCAGTGAGAAACCCCCACCCTGAAACTCTAGGCTGCCACCAGGTGGGAAGGCTGGGCTCTGCGGTGCAGAGCCTTGCTGTTGGCCCCCAAACTGAAACACTCCACCAGGCTGGACTGGTGGAGCACCAAATACAGGCACAGCAGGTGAATTACCTTGCTGGCCAAATGGTGAAGAACCAAATATTGGTGCTGGCATAGGTGCTGCTTGGTTTGTGTCATCGGCCATGCTGTCCTCATTCATTTGATCATTTCCAGTAGATCCCATGCCAAGGCCTGTGTTAATATTTGTCATTCCAAATGCAGGCTGCATGGTGGATGAGTTCATGCTTGGGCTTGCTGAGGATAATGAGACATCAGGCTGAGGCGAGCACGCTGGAGCTGACTCTGCTCCAAACGCAAAACCACCACCCGAAGAAGCTGATTGCCCAAAGGTGAACGTGCTGGCAGGGGATGAATTTGAACCAAAAGGGTTGCTGAAAGAGGTTGATGAAGCTGCCGATGATCTGGAGAACACACTTGTGCTAGCAACTGTTGATGAGACAGCAGAAGGGCTGGGTGATGAAAATGCAAACCCAGTACCTGAGCTAGAGCTGAATGGGGTTGAAAATGTTGATCCAGCTCCGAATTGTGAATTGTCAAATCCAGATACAGATGCAGAAGTTGTCACTCCAAAAGAGAGAGTGCCAGGTCCAGATGAGGAAGCTCCAGCTCCAAATGAGGAAGTCCCAGATCCAGATGAGGCAGCTCCTACTCCAAAAGACACAGTCCCAGGCGCAGAGGAGATGGCTCCTATGCCAAGAGAGACAGTCCCAGCTCCGGATGAGCCAGCTCCAGCTCCAAAAGACACAGTCGCAGGCCCAGAGGAGGCAGCTCCAGCTCCAAAAGGGACAGTCCCAGGCCCAGATGAGGCAGCTCCAGCTCCCAATCCGAGAGAAACAGTCCCAGATCCTGATAAGGAAGGTCCAGCTCCAAATGAGAAAATCCCAGGTCCAGACGTAGAAGCTGCTGCCCCAAAAGCCACAGTTCCAGGTGCAGATGAGGAAGCTCCAACTCCAAAAGATAGTGTCCCAGATCCAGATGAGGAGGCTCCAACTCCAGAAGTTGGGAATGATGAGCCAAATTGTGCTACTGAACTCAGGGATGACTGGGATACTGTTGCTTCCAACTGCAGTGGCTTACTACCAAATACAGCACTTGCCGCAGGTGGTTGAGAGGTACTTGCAACAACAGATGTGCTGACACCAGTAGATTGGGGTGGGGAGCTGAATGCAAAAATGCCGCCTGAGGTGGAACTTATAAATGATGCAGTTGAAGCAGACTGAACACCAGGTGCAGTGGAAGATGTACTAGATGGTGTAGTAGTAGTTGTACCAGCAGCAACACTTGAGGCTGCAACTGAAGAAGAAAAGGTTGAAACACTTGAGAAAATAGATGCCGACGTGGTGGAAGAACTTGAAAAGGTTGAAATAGGCGAAGGAAGAAGCTTGGATGGTGGCTTGCTAGCTGTATCCAGTGCTGTAGATTTAGCTTCAGCTGTAGTACCCCCTATACCAAATGTTAAAGTAGTGGATGGCTTCGCCTCTGCAATTTCAGATTTAACTGATGCTACCATTGACGAATCAACTTTAGCGCTCGAACCAAAACTAAATGCTGGAGTTGAAGGAGTTAATGAAGAAATAGCTGGGCTACTACTAGCCATAGCAAAGATGGAGGTAGATGAAGCTGAGCTGAGAGCTCGTTTATCAGCAGGTAGGAGCTTTGGTGGTGCGTATGAGAAGCCATTGCTCAGACTTGGTGCCGATGATGGAATAGAAGCAAAATGGAGCGGTGCATTTAGTGTTGTTGATGCAGCTGACGGCAACACCTTATCAGATGATTCAACGGCTCCTTCTGCCTTTTCTCTCTTATCACCTTTATCTGAATTAGTGCTGCCTGATGCTGTGGACTTGATAACACTGAAAACAAAAAGGCAGAATAGGTTAGCAGATAACAAATTAAAGTTAAGCAATTGGCTAACTTTTTTTTTTATATTCAAGAAAGATAATAAGTTTTCAAAAGGAAAAAAATTGTTAAGCTTGTACTTAAGATGAATAATCTTATTTAAAAAGGTTTCATACCAACCTACTTTTAAAAAAAAATTCTTATCCATGTTATATTTGAATTCACATATACCAGCATAAGTTTATTTTATCATCTTTGAAAAATTGACTACTAGCATGAGTGGTCAAGACGAGAGAAACAAAAAATGCTGAAATCACCTCTGAAAAAGCCCTGCTTTGTTTTTCACATTTGCAGCTGTTGAGGTTTCAACATCTGATGTACTGGACTGCTTGAGGCCGAAAATAGAAGTTGAATTAACACTCTGTTTATTGCCCTGAACTGAAGCTACTGGCAGTGCCGAGTCTGCCGATACAGTACTCCCAGTATGGTTGCCAGGAGGAACAGGTGAGAATCTAAAACCAGTGTTGTTCTCAGCAGTGGCATTTGTAGTATCCGTCTTTCCAGGGTCATTAGGTGAAATCAAACCCAATGGGGAGACAGTGTTAGATACAGGCACTATAGGCCTTTCACTGATTGGAGAACCAACAACATTTTCCTTCAATAAGTTTGGTCCGGCCTTTTGTTCAACTTTCTGCTCCTTTCTATTTGATGAATCAAATGTTTGACAGATTGTCCCAACCTCTATCTTACTAGGTGAATTATTGGATGGAATAGGTGCCTCAAGATCATCATCTAACTCAGGCAAGTCCTACAAACCATAATCGTCAAAAACTGAAAATGTTAGTCTTCAGTCACTGTATTGGAAATGACTCGTAATATTCAATGAACAAAGAGTCAAAGAGTAAACCCTTCCCATACCTCTAACACAGCCATTTTAAAACCTGGTTTCTGTGATTTAGCAGCAGAAACCGAATTCCGCAAAATGGAAGGTTTATCAGGTGAAGGAACTTTTGATGATCCATCATTTGTAAGCTTTAGCTTGCTTTTTTTTGAACCATTCAAATCTTGATCAAGGGGCCCATTCACTCCATCCAAATCATGAAATTTCAGGGAACTGGACAGGTCACCAATACCGCTTGGTCCATTATCTTGCAAAACAGGTTCCTTTGACATGGAAGGACTAGAATTATCAGCAACAGAATGTTTTCCAGATTGTTTCTCTTTTGGTGATGGAGCTATTATATTAAGCTGTTCAAATATCTTCTCAGCCATCTTGTTTGATTGAGGCGGTATGGTATCAATAGATTTAACATCTCCTCCATCCTTATGTGATTCAGGTCGCACAGATTGAGCAGCCCCAAGCAACAGTCTTTTTGAGCTCGGAGACTCCTTGTTAGATGAGCTGTCTTTTGTGAAATCAGAGCCACTAGCACGGCTAGCGAGAAGATTTCCCAGAGGATTTGCAGGAGAATCTCTAAAAGATGACATCATATTTGACTTCTGCCGAATCCTGCGAATGGGGCCAATAGACCCATGTTCATTCTCTAATTCTGCAGCTCTTCGTTTCAGAACCTGTACGTAAAATAGGAGTATAAGAAAACATCTGGGTAAAATATACTCCGAACCATGTAGAGTACAACACGGAGAAAATTCCCCATCAAGTGTGTATCCAATTTCATTAGTACCACAATGATACAAAAATAGTATAATTAAAAATACGCAGTTCCATGTGCCACAAAAGAGGTATATCGATACTGCCTCCTAATATGTATGTACAATGCAAGAACAAGAAGTAAATCTATTTAGAATCTTGTAACAAATTACCTGCCTACTACCTGGATGCAAACTTTCTGCTCGCTGGGTTAATGAAGACATGTGCACATCACCAGAAGAGCTCGGACCCTACAAGATGAAAATATATATATTCACTTTCAAAACATTTACAATTTTGCTCAACAAAACATTAAATTGAACAAAGAGAAAAACTAAAGCATTGCCCAGAACCAGGAACATTCAATACGGAGCAATATAACCTCCACAAATAAATGAAACTCGCTCTAACTATTTGAACCTTGATGGGTAGTAATACTATTTATTGCATTCTATGATGAGCGGATGTGTTGCAAATCCATGATAGCATAATTGTAGTAGCTTTTAACAACATAGAGAAAGATTTGATGTAACAATGATGCCAAAATGTTAGCAGTTTTTAATAACATATTGAGATAGAGTAGAGGGCTGATAATACAAATTATAATTTGGGGGTAGTGGCAATGCAAAGTGATATCTATTTTGTGGAACTACAAAATTGGCAATAATTATGATCTAACAACTTAAATATAACATACTGACCTTAAAATACGGAGAGCGGGACATTCTATATATCGCTGACCGTCCACGTAATCCTGGAGTCACATAGCCATTCACTGGAAAGCCAGAATTTTCATTGCCAGATTCGACTCGGTCCTGAACCACTGGTTGTCCAGATCTCCTATCATAGGCAATTTTGCTTGCTTCTCCTTTGTTCTCAAGAAACAATCTATTCCGCAAACTGCTAGATTGGGTTTCTCGCGAATAACGGGAGCTCATATATTGTTTCGCAAGCTCTGCAGGAGTATTTGCACCATGACTATGTACCTGCAAAAGAGCAACGTGTATCATATGATCACATGAAATTGCCAAAAAGCATAGCCGCATTTGCTTGTTCCTTTCAAGTGAAGTGATTCTCTATCTTGATCCCAAGAGTTTACCCTAGAGAAACAAAGAATCACTTTCAGCCACAGAAGCACTTCTCACAAAGAATCACTTCCAGAGAAGCTCTACCAAAGGGCCCCTTTATCTACAGTAATAAATAGCCACCGGTAAACAAAAGTAAAACCTAAGATTATTCAGCTGCATGCATCCATTAAACTAATTAGGATTAAAATATCCAAATCTAAAAAACAACTCCCACCAACTTTCCTCAGAGTCGGAAAAGACAAAAGGAATGACTTGCATAACACGCTCCTAATAAGGCAAACTTGACCAGATTAGTCCCATCCTGGAACTTCAAACAAAAATATACTTCAGCGTCTGAAGTGGTTCATGACAATAGAACTAGTACAATCCAATAGAACAGAGCATTAAACCAAGAAAATAGATGTTATGATATAGGAAGTGCAACTCCTTGGGGTTTCATCTCTATCCTAACCAATTTGTTGCTGTTCTTGAGGAAGTGCAAGCCGTATTCTAATTCTGTCACTACTAGCAACAAGAAGTTTCATGGTTCTCCTCAGGAATTGTCTCAATACATAATTAGTATCTGTTATTCCACATTTACGAGTAGCACAATATGCTCACATGAGAATGTTGGGCCCTTACTTTTACAGTTGGAGAATAACCTGCAGCCATCCCATGTGATCTTGAGCCCACTGGTTCATTCATTCTGGTGCTTCCTTCATGCTTCTCCTCATGGGAAGCCATAGATATTGGTAAATCAGGCTCGACGGTTCTTTCACGCAATAGGTCTGTAAGACGGTCAAACTCAACCCTGCATGGGAAAGAACTCATCATCACAAGCAGCTTTCAAAACACTGTACAAAACAGATCATTAACATAACATATACAAATGAAGAAAAGGTAACGAGCACAAATAAAGATGCTGATAAAGGGAAATACACTTGAGCAGCAAAGAGGTGAGCTTGAGCATCACAAAACCAAATAATATTCAGAAATACATTATACCATTACCAGGTGCCAGCTAGTGTAATGAACTAAGAATCAACATTTTAATACTTAGGAAGCCACATACCTTGTGAATGTTTTTCGCATTAACAAGTGCTCTACTTCAGACAATGCTTTATCATCTGACACGCCAGCAGGTTTTTTCCCCTTCCTCATTCCATCCTCCAGACCTGGACTGGAATTCTGCAGTGAAATTTCAAATGTTTTAGATATAACAAAGATCAAGGAAACCAAGTCAGATACATGATATAATACTGTTTGTACTTACAACATAAGTTAACTCAGGTGCATCCTGTTTTGTCTCTTCATTTCTTTCTACAGGCAGAAAATAGACATCAGATCATCAAAGTGCAATTCAAATATTTAATATGCCAAATATTATGCAATTATAATTACAGAAAACATAGTGTAACAAGTACCAATAACCACCCAAACAGAACAGGAACAAATGTGATGGCATATATTGAATTTTCCAACCAATCAAAAGGTACTGATAGGCTATCTAGACACCTCTTGTGTATTTTAAACTAATATCATCAGTGCGTTTGTATATCAATCATACTGAACCAGAATTCTAACTGACCAGAATTCAACCTTACAGACATAAGCCAATCTCTCTAATTTCTTTATCCGATCATTAAAACTAATGCAGTATCCATTGTAGATACAAACCAGTTAATATCCGTAGTAAACAACTGCCTTTCATCACGAACTTATCAGTTACAACTTCTTATCAGCAAAGCTGCTACAGATAAATGAAGAAAACATAACAGGTGCCAGGTAGTGTGAGGAAAACCCTAGCATAGTAGCATTCCCAGAAGGTCCGAGACCCTAACGCAAGCCTACAAAGTCACAAACCCCAAAAACGCAAGCATACCAATCTCAGGGAGCAAGAGCAAGCTTATGCTCACCGGACGGTGACGATAACGGCGGATCCTGCGCCGACGCGGGGTCGAGGCGCTTGCGGAACACCGAAGAGAAGAGCCGCGCCGCGCCGCCCGCGATAAGGCGGGATGCCGGGTCCACGAGCCGGGATACCCACCCGCTACTTCCGTCTCCGCCGCCGCCGCCCTCCCCGCTCTGCCCCGAAGATGCTGCAGCGGCCGCGGCGGCGAGGCGGTGCGCCGCAGCCGCG
>BCLH01000915.1:20412-55002 GCA_001602315.1 Zoysia pacifica | reverse complement strand
TAGGGCGTGGCAGCGGCGCGGGGCGGCGGCCGACGCCGGATCTTCCCGCCGGCGCCGGAGCTAGCGTACGGGCTCGGGTCCATGGCGCGGCCGAGGGAGGCGCGTGGTGGAGGCGGGGAGTAAAGAGGGGTGGAGGACCTGGTGGCGCTAGGGCAAGGAGGAAAGGGCGGTGTCGTTCGTTCCCACTCGCAGCTACTCTTCCCGTGCAGTGCCAGGCCAAAGGCGTACCCGGGCCCGGGGGCGTGGGCTCCCGTGCAATTTTCCGTACGGGCGCCTGCCGATTCGCGGGCAACCCAGCCCATTAACGTTCGGATTAGGTCGTCTGAACGCGATTAGAGCCGTTAATTAATTAATACTCCTACGATGAAAAAAAAATCGAAATTTCAAACAACCTTATATGAGCCCGCGAATGCGTCGCTGAGTGACCGAGTCTCGAGTAGCCGATTGAACCATGTCATGAGATGCCACTATTGTTACTTTGAATTCGAATTTTAAACGTCCATACGTTACCTATAACTAGCCGAGTACTAAACATATGGTCTTAATAAATTTTAAACAGTCATAAATTAGCAAAACTACACTAACCAAGTAAAGTAGATCCTTTCGCGATCCTATAGACCTTTCGTTCCAAAAATAAGAATGGAACATGTTGCTGGTTTGTCAGCCCTAAATAAGCAACAACATCTTTCCTCCTCTTAAAAGTTCGAGTTTGCAGTGGGCGGACGGACGTCGCACGCGCCCCGCCCCACGCTCCTTCGAATTTTGGCGCCGACATGCGGGCCCACAGCCCACACACTTCACTCGCTCTGGATTCTTTCAACTGCACTGGAAAAAAAATGCATTCCTCCTCCCCCGCCCCACTACGGCGTCCACGGCCGCCGCCCCGCTCCTCCCTGCGCCGGCCCTCACCCCGCGCGCGCAGGCGCGTCGCCCTGCCCCGCCCCGCCCCGGCATCCTCAGCCACCGGCCCGCTTCTCCCCGCTCCGGCGCGTCGTCCCACTCCCGCAGCTTCAGCGGACGCAGCTGCTCTGTGCACAATAGAGGTCTCACACCGCCGCCCGCGACAGCATTGGGACGAGAGCAAAGAAGAGAGAGACACAGAGGAACGCCACGCCACGCCACCGCCAGACTGCCTTGATGGCCGCTGAGGCGCCTGTGAGAGCCGCAGCGCCGTCCGTGCGCCTACTAGCCGCCGTCGTCTCCGCCTCTTGCCTCCTCAGCAGTGTCTCTTCCTTGCGCCATCCACCCCGACTCCTGCTTCGCCTCGGGCGCGCCTTCACCTGCGCAAGCTGCGACTCTCGGCAGTCGCCATGGCGGGCAACGGTGAGTGAGCCTCTACGGTGCGGCGTTCTAAAATTTGTGATGTTTTCATGGGCAACATCGTTCTGTTGCTCCAGCTAACAGTGGGCACGCAGTTCTATTGCTCCCGCTAGGAGTGGACGAACGCTAGAGGTACTGGTTAGTAAAAGCTGTACCGGGATTCATTTTGTTGCTTTATTCCTTAACCATGCCTTGTGTTTGCTCACTTTTACTTTTGAAATGGAATATTATTCTGGGTGTCAGAATGAATGTGATAAAAACAGGAATTGGTTGGAATTCATGGAAAAACACTGGTTTATTCTTACAAGAGCATTATTAGTGTTCTTCAAAAGTGATCCTGTAAGATATATTTACCAGTTTTTTTAGTTGTTCCGTGATAAAGCACGTGCATTGAACTATAGTTATAATACTAGAAAATCTGCGCGGCAATTGCTGCACTTTTTGTGTATGTTTTTGTTGTGCACTCCTAGTTAAAGCAGTATATTTTAAATTTATTATTTAACAAATAGAAGTATAATTATATTGATATGGATGATAAAGTTTCATAAACATATACTTCGGTCTCAAAAAAAGTTATCGATATAGTCTTCAAAGCATAAATGTGACTCTTGTTATCTATAAAATATTTAATAAAAAGTAGCATGGGTACACTTTTAAAAAAGCATTTTTAAATCAAATTATTTCTAATTTTGTAACTTAATAAATTTAAAATTATGTCTAATTTATATTGACAATGTTTGATTAAAACATTACGTTTAAAGCTATAATTTTTTAGATCGGAGTTGTAAGTGGGTAAAAGATTAAATCTTAGTTCTCATAGTAATCAAGGAGTATTTTTAGGAGATAAAACAATTTAAGTTATCTAAATATACATTTTTATAACATATAAATGTTTTTAATTTTAGTATATACTTGCAATACTTAGAAGTAGAATAAATTTATAAGAACTTCTCTAATATCTTTTGGAATAGGTTTATTGAATCTATAGCAAAAGTAAATTTGATTTAACAAAACAGTTATAGTTAATTTCTTATATTTATGCCATTGTCTATGTGTATTAACACACACTTTCTCTATTTCTAAATTATTGTTTAATAATTTTTAATATCATTTTTGACTATTCAACTTATCTAAAAATTAATTCAAATATGTAAAATTTTAAGTTGTAATTCAAATAACTTTAATGATAAAGCAAATTATAATATATAAAATTTATAAAAAATTAAGTATGACCATAGTCAAAATTTATGTTAAATTTGAAAAAGCTAGAACGATGGCACGGTCGTTCATGCGTGCTCCCGCCGAGTAAAAGCACGCTTCTATGTTGATCGGAGAAAAGATTTTTTTCTCTTTCTTAATATCCACTGTTAAATTTTAATCTGACAGTTAATATTTTTTAAGGTGACGTGGGGTAACGAAAGTTGAGAGAACGCTTATACTTTTAATATATAAAGATACGGAGTAACTCAGTAGATAAACAGCGTGCTTGTAAAATAATAAGAAAATACTACTAACTCTACTCTGGTGAAGTAACTGTTTTCAAAACAATTTGCAAGGTGAATTTGTGGAGTTAATCTAGATTAACTGTCAGGACTAATGTATAATATTTGAAGCTGCTAGAATAATTAAGTACTCACTAAACAATACGAAGAACGAGAGATGATAGATGTACCTCTAAGTTGCAGTCAAAACCATTTGATTGGTCGCGTGTTTAATTGGGTTTAATTGGACAACGTGACGTTGGTTCACTTTATTGCTTCAATATTATTAGCTAAATTGAGGGCACATCTTTTCATTGTAGGCCAATATTTGGATTTTTATTTTCAGTTATGTCGATAGCTACTTTTTGGACTAATTACTTCTACACAGTTTTTGGTACATCATATGATTCCGAGGATGAATAATATATAAGTTTTTCGTAAAGCACGTGTAAGGGGTGTCATCGACTCAACCCATGCTGATTCTTTCCCTATGGCAGTGAAATCTGGGCGCCTTCCCTTGCTGGTTGCTTGCCTGCTTTTGCCACTGCTGCTTGCGTGCCTTAGGATATTCTCACATCCACACGGAGCTGTTGGTGCTCAAGACTTGACGTGTATGATTCTATCTGTCATAGCCAGTCTGATCTGGAATAATGATTGTGAGATGTTGATAAAATCATATAGTTCTGCCCCTGAAGCTTTTGTTTGGTGATGGATTTGCAATAATAGAAAGACAACTTCAAATCTAAGTATCGTTTATGAAACTAAATGTTAGTTAATCTAAAATTTTAATGTAAATATTTTCATTTTAGTGTGCTTTTTTTATCCGTGGCAAATTGGAGAAGCAACTCCCCTGTGTTGTGGTAATAGACAACCTATACTGCTGAGCTCTGGATGTTTCAGTTATGTAATAATTTGTCTTTTTGTTATCCTTGGTAGTTCATCTGTATGACAAACATGATATTATTACCTAGGTCTGTAGAGATCTAAGATGGGGACACCGCTACAAAAGCTACAGCAAAGACCCAAAGGTGGTCCAGTCATTAACTTCCGTGATCTCTGGCTTGCAAGGTGATGCTCCGGCAAATTCAGTTGGAAGACCATATGTTAGTGGAAGGTAATATAAACCAAATAGAATATAGCTTGATTGTCTTCTCTATTTCATTATCATATCAAAATAAATACATACCAGTTTGTCAATCCCATTGTAATCATGATGACGGTGGAAGAGGACCATAATCTCCTTCCCGTCTGATGCGCATATGACTGAGGGTGTGGAGGATGCCATCAAATTGCCGAGAAAAGTTTCTTGTGAATACTGTTGAACTAGAAGGTGAATGTGGCCGATGATGAATTCTATCATGAAGGCAAGTTCTTAAAATGCGCCGCTTGAGAAACAGGTAAGAGGCGCTCATTTTCCAATGAATGATGCCCTACTGTGTTTGAAGGAATTGAATATATTTCGTTGGTGCGTCTGTCATTAGCATACCATTGGCAAATATGATATTGCAATTTTCTCCAATGACAAACATGATAATGTATGATTTGGAAGATCATATAGAAAATGGGAATCTCTAGAAGTCCAGGCTACTGAAGTTTTAGAAAATCATGTAAAAACTTAGTTGCAAGATGAAGAATGCAAGTTGTATTGCGCCCGTAGCGAAGCACGGACATTGGACTAGTTATACTAGAAAGACAACAGTTGAATTTGTACTATAAATAAGCTCGGACAAAGAGAAAAGGTGTAGAATTAGTTCATCTGACGTATGCGAGGCACACACGGGCTTAGTGAGCGTCGTCAGCTGAGCACGCCTCCACTTCATTTTTTACCGTGCTGGGGGCAAGGGTGGTGGAGAAAATCTTGTCTGTTCATCATCCCGCGAGGTCGGATCAGACCACCCACAATGTTGCCACAGGAGCCGGTGCTTCAAGCTGATCTTCTTTGTAGGAACCGGGTGCAAACACTGCAGGAGACGGTGCTTGGACCAAAAAATGAAGCACTGGTGAATCTTGTTGCACCTGGTGCCTCAGTTTCATGTGTATTGATTGGTGGGGTCCATTATTGTTTGTAGCACCGATGATCATTGTGAAGAAAAGAAGAAATAAAACACAAGTGCTGCTTAAATTCCTTTGATTTGATAGTTCAGGAACCACTGCATTGTGGATGGTCTCAGAAGCAAGAGACTTGCAAGGGTGTGGGATAGCCGATTGGTTCATTGGGTTTGTGTCATTTGTGTTTGAATAGTAATCTTGCTAGGATAAATGGTTTCAGTAATTTGACACTTAATACGTTGTCCACTTTTTATTTGACATTGTTTTTGTTGCCATCTTGATTTCCTTGGCCTTTCTTTTTTTTTTCTCTTTTTATTTCTCCCCCACTCTCATGCCACGTGAAATGATCGCTGACTAGTATGTTGGCTCGATTAAGGTTTAGTAGTGACGGATTGCTGCACTTTTGTTTTTTATACCAATCTTCGAGCAAGTTTCTTCCTTGTAGCTTTTGGAACATGAATTTTACGTCAAATTAAAATTCATGAAAACCAAGCTGCAAATCCGATATCCATCAAACATTTGTCATTCATGTAGAATCTTAATCCAAACTATTTATTTTTTTCATCAAGAAGTAAACTACCCTGAACCCAAATTTACACCCAGGGAAACTTGTTTCTAGTTCCTACCATGAACATTTGACACCCCCGTTCCTTTTGCACCAAGAATTCATGCCCAATTCAACTTCACATTTTGGTGGTATCAGTAAGAAACCGAGAGAGATTTGGGAAGACGGAAAATCATTGAAGAAAAACATCCGTGCCTAAGGTCATGACATCCTCGCCATTGCCAACGGCGTGACCTCGGCGAGCGGCGTCGGCATGGGGCTCGGCAGAGGCGACGTCCGGCACACGGGGCACGTCGGGTGGTGACGGAGCCACGGGTCGACGCACTCCTTGTGGAAGAGGTGACCGCACTCCGGCAGCATCCGGAGCACCTCGCCGTCGCCGTAGTTGTCCAGGCAAATCGAGCAGCACGTGCACGTGGTGCCGTTCCGGTCCTTGGCCTCCTTCCTGAGGACCGCGCCGTACACCACCTCCGGGTACCCTTTCAGCGTGGCCTCGTCGATGCCGAGCTCGACGTCGTCGCCGGTCCCGCCGTGGCCGTGGCCTTGCCGCCGGGACGGCGGAGCCTCAATCTCCCCCGCGTCGGCGGCCGTGACGGGCGCGCGCGTGCAGAAGTAGGAGGCCAGCGTGATGGTGGTGATGAGCAGGAGGATGCCGACGGACACGCCGACGCCGTAGCCGAACCCGCCGATCCGGTCGGAGCTGAACATGCCGACGGGCGGTGTCAGCCCGACCGGCGGCGGGCCGCCGCCGCTCATCCTTACGGTTTCTTGGCCGCCGGCCAGCCAACAGACCGCGGCCACGACTCAAGAGAGGGAATGGGGAGGCGAGGGCGTCGGCGTTGGTGCGGACAGCGATCGGCGCCCCTGCTCTCGATCGTTCGGTGGTGCGGTTTTGTTTGGGTTTGAAGGGAGCTTGGATCCGGGGCAGGGGAGGCTGCGACTTGCGAGTGCGACGTCAACGCTTTGCATGTTGCAGAGAGCGGAACAGGAGCAGGAACAGCGGATGGGCAACGATCTCGAGGTCAATGCGTCGGCTTGGTTTTCTATGCGCCAGTTTTCCGGTGATTTGCTGCTGTTTTTTTTTTTTTTTTTTGGCTTGCGTTTTTGTTTGAACAAGTTGCCTCGTTAGGTTGTGTTCTTGTATAATTGTTGATTCGTTCAGTTCGCCATGGTCAGCGCGATCATGTGTGCAAGTTCTGGCTTTCTTTAAATCTTTATCCTAGAATTGGTGAGCATGCCTTGTAAATTTACTAGTTTATCAACAGCTATGCGCAGCAACGAGATACAGTACTATGTACGCGACGCATTCCTATGCAAGATGCGCATGTGCTGGTGAGACGGCAACGTGATCGAAATAATCTCTCAAGTGGGATTTCAGTTTGTTTTTAATCAACTGCAACCCTTTGAGGTGGCAAAGATCAAATTATGAAAACGGCTTGCTGCCATACATACAGCCTTAGAAGGCAAGGATATCCGAGGACAATTGCAATCTTGCTCACGGCGACATGTGAAGTGTACCTCAAGTCTTACTTTGTCTCAAAAAAAAAAGTCTTGCTTACTTGCCATCGCATTCTCTTTCTTTCCCTGGGGCTTCAGAAGCCTGATCTCAGAGTTGTTAATGTTGCTACCGCTTCGGAAATGAAAACATTTTCCCGCACGTGATTTTCAGTCAAGTAATTAATGTTCACACACTGACATGACCAAGTAAGAATACTCTATCTGAAGATCCCATCCAAATTTATTTTGCCAGCTAAATCGCCTCATCTAGAATGAGTTCCACACAACTAAAGCCCTGTCGTTTCCCTGCAGATTTTGAGATTCTGCTTTTAGTAGTGCTAATAAAAGCAAACAGCTCAAATTTTGCTCTAAATTTTACTAGATGCACCTCCAATTTACAATCTCACAATCTACTCTCTCATAGTTTTTTTTTTCAAATTTTGTTTCATACTATACATAATCTCTGGTCTACAATCTCACAATCTACTTATTTATTTCAATTTTTATATAACAGTTTTTCACAATCTAACTTTTATATAAATTTTCACATTCAATAGATTTTCGTAATCTCTAATGCAAATAAACAAGCCCTAATAAAACACCGCCGAGTGAAGAACCACGGTCACGACAAGCGACAGGATAGCAAAATAAAGCCCAGGTCGCTTCATATCCAAGCGAAGGTCAACGGCCGGACTATGCAGTAGTCTGTTCTTTTTTGCTGAATTCAGTTGAATCGGGTGGACTAGTAATGCAGTTGTTTATTACGCGCTACTTGCGCAACCTTCCTCCATCGATGCCTTCCCCAAGTCTTCACCCAACCTCCAGTTGGATCAAGCAAGGCACATATTCTAGTGCATTTGAAAATGAAGTGGCTCACCCTCCATCGTCCATCCGTTCCGAACAGAAACAGTCGTCCTGGTTACATATTGCCGGCGCTTTGCCATTGCTCAGTTTGCTTGGCGCAATGGCAGAGATTTTTCCTTGCGGGTGACGCTGGATTTTGATCTGACAACGTCCGCTATCGGGCGGTCAGATCGGCTCGGATGCTCCGCCACCCCATCCTGAGCTCCTACACGGCGCCTCTGCAGTCCACGCATCCAATGGAACGAGATGAATAACCAACGACTGCGCCGCCCCTGCACTTCGAACTCTGATTTGGCTGGACATGCTTGAAAACAACACGATTCCAAGAACGAACTACAATCATCATAATCACAGGTTTACAAACAAAACTGGAGGTTGGGCATAATGTTGACGCATTACGCTATGAGAGATATTACAGATATCAGCATTCACAAATCGGTTAGGCACGCGTATTAGTGTAATGTTCTAATCCAAATTTACGCTTGGCACGAGCCAAGTAGTGAAACAGAACTCATCCCGCCCCAAAGATCGAACATTGTATTTTTATCAGCAAAAGTATCACACATATAGGAGCGGGAAAAACTAATACTTCTGACACTAAGCACGTACAGTAAAATATCAATTTGCCGCCACCACCAAATACTACTGCTGGGCGCACTGCACCCTTTGAGCGCCGCCGTGCATGTCCTCGTCCTCGTCGTAGGCCTCCTGGTGCTGCTGCTGACGCCGCCTCATCTCCTCCTCGATGTTCACGTCATAAGGCATCGTCTCCTCGCACTCGTCCAGTTCCATGTCGGTGTACTGTGACACCGGCTTCGGAGGAAGAATGGCCTCCAGGGCCTTGCATTGCTCGAGGCTCAAGGAATCCGGGAAGTCCACCGAGAAGTGGATGTAGAGCTTGCCCTTCATGAACGGCCTCTGATACATGGGCATGCCCTCATCGTTGATAGCCTTGAAAGAATCTGCATGTACGAGTTTCATAATCAATCAGCCAGATTCTCTCCTTTAAAATGCAATCGAATGAGCTAGAGAAACTAGAGCTGCTTAGCGGAATAATCTCTTTTTATAACAAGAATGACACACCAGGCTTGACAACTTCACCAGGCTTTGATTTAATGAGCAGTTGTCTGTTATCCAAGTGAGTCAAAACAAACTGGAAGCCACAGAGCGACTCAGTGAGAGTCAGGGTGTGCTCATAGAAGAGGTCATCACCCTTCCGCTTGAACTTGGGATGCTCCTTCTGCTGGAGCACGAAAATGGTGTCTCCAGTCACGGTATCCGGCTGCACAGGACAAGATATTCAGGACCCAGCTTAAATTGGGACACAAGCACGGCATGAATACTAAACATTGAGGAAGGACATACCGCTTCATCGGCCTCGCCAGGGAAGGTGATCTTCTGACCATTCTGCATACCCTTCTCAACCACAACCTCAAGAACCTTCTTCTCCTGCACAATCTTTTCACCCTTGCACTGTGGGCATCTATCCTTATCATTGATGGTCTCCCCAGATCCCTTGCACTCGTTGCAAGGATGCTGCATTTGTTGTATCATCCCTGGTCCTAACTGTCTGATTTGGACCTTAAAACCAGAACCTTGGCAACCAGCACACCTCGATGACGCTCCAGATTTTGAGCCCTTGCTGTATGAAAAAAATAGCATGAATCTACAATAACAGGAACTAGGATCCATAGTTCAACAAGTACAAGAAGCTGAATGACATACCCATTGCACTTTGAGCAAAGCACATTGCGGGAGAGAGATAGCTTCTTTGATGTGCCATTGTACAATTCCTCCAGAGAAACCTTCAGAGGATGAACCACATCCTCTCCTCTACGCTGCCTCCTGCCCCTACTGCTACCACCACCTTCACAACGAGCATATAATTTGAGTCACTAAGAGATAATCACAATGACAAGAGACTGTAACCACTTGCTTATCATTGGACATACCTCCAAAGGGGCTTCCGCCACCAAAGAATGATTGGAAAATGTCAAACGGATCGTGCATCCCTCCACCACCTCCCATTCCCTCCTTAAGGGCATCCTCACCATACTGATCATAGATATCCCTCTTTTCAGGATCACTGAGGACCTCATATGCTTGGGCTAGCTCCTTGAACTGAAATAGAGCAGGCAACTTAGTTTGCTATCAAAAAGAAGTAGACCAGCAATGCACAATTGGAACTATCTGACATGAGCTTCTGCATCAAATGATGATACAAACAGACCGTACTAGCAATTAAAGTATGTAAACATTAATCAATATTACGTTATGGACATTAGCTCATATTTCAAGTTAAATTGAACCAGGACTGCACCTTTTATACTCCTCATTTTGATATACTCCTATAAGCTACGCTCAGTAGGATAAAATAATTAAAAGGCCTTGGAGGGGTTTAACATGACTAGTTAACAAGTGATCAAGTAACATAAAACAGCTAGAACAATTAACCATACCACAAATGAAACAACTAAGCCAGGGGCATAAAACATTTACCACTTCCTCCTATAAACTGAAACTGATTTTGGCGCAGAACTCATAGCTCGATATCCAAATAATTTATACGGCTGCGTATACTTCTTCGACTCATCCCTACAGAGCTTTTGATGCAACTGCAGATGAACCCGTTAACTTATCGAACTCCACATCCCTTGAACTCCTAAGATCCAAATCTCCCCGCAGAAAACACATCAAATCGACTCAGCGTATCCACTCCCACCCAGCCTCTCAAAACCTCAACACCCGCGCAGCCACCGACAGATCAAATCGGAATATGAGGAGCTCACCTTCTCAGGGTCGCCGCCCTTGTCAGGGTGGTTCTTGATGGCGGCCTTGCGGTATGCCTTCTTGAGGTCATCCTGGGACGCGTCCTTGGGCACCCCGAGGATCTCGTAGTACCGCGTGTTGTTGCTCTTCTTCGGCGCGCGCCCGAACATCTTGGAGAAACGAGACGAAACGGAACCCTATCTGCTCGATCCGTCGGGAAGCAAGACCTCCGGAAGCGTGCGGTTTGTGAGGAAAGCGAGGAATGAAAGGCGAGGCAGTTATAGAGGGGCAGGGGAATGCTCCGGAAGCTGCGGGAGTCGAGGCGGGCCGCGCAAGGGCCGTCGGATCTGGATCGCGCGGCAGGTGGCGGAGCTTCCAGAGCCTTCCTGTGATTTACAACAGTAATGATAATTTATTATAATAAGATAAAAAAGATTATAATAGATAAAAAAATTAAAACATATGAGAATTATTTAATAAAATTTATGTGAGCTCACAAAATATGATGATTAATCATATTTACTTAAAATTTTAAAGTTTTTTTAGCTGTGTTTATTAATAAAATTTGAACAGAACATTCATTGAATGGTGTCACCACGGATTAAGTAGAATAGTGTGAATGGATAGAAGAAAAGAGAGAGTCTAATTCAGGAAAAGTAGATAAGAGGTGGTGATTAAATAAAAAATATTAGCTAATGGAAGATGACAGGAGAGAGACAAATGAAGTTAAATAGAGATGCGTAAAATGAACGGTAGAATTAATTAAAGCTTTATGATCGAACAGTGTAAAAAAAATTGATATGACTCGATAAAAATTCAACTTTGAGAGTAAGTGAATTGTACAAATATATAAATATTATAGATTTGAGAGGATTTGGAAAGATACCCGTCTTTTTTTTTCACTTTGGCAAACAAAAATAGTTGAAACTTTCTGAGCGATACCCGATTGGGCCGTTCTCCACTAGGGCTTCGGCCCGGTTTATTAGTTGTCATCGATCCATGTTTTCAGAAGAGTTGGACCGAGTTGACTAGAAGCTGTTCGTATAATGAAGCCCACAAAAGCCTGGTCTGAAAAAGGCCTGTACCAGTGGTCCTGCTGATTCTTCTCGGGCCACGATGCGAGGCCCAAAGTTGATTATCTGAAGCTTGCAGGTTTTTAAAAATTTACTCCAATTTTTTAAATCCTCCAAATTTCGTCCACGGCCCCACCAGTTCGAGACGTCTCCGTGTCATGAATTTGAATCTGTTAACGCAAAATCCAAAGACTAGCTAAGCAAAAAGGTTCCTACCTCAAAAGTGAGACTAGCGCATAAAAACGACATAGACCCGCAAATGACAAGTAACATGGCACTCAATCAGTAGCCTGTTTACGAGGAGAAAGGTATTTTGTCTTTATTTGACTCGTGGTTGTAATACTGATAAGGTATGATAAGGTATCAATCGCGTAAGGTTTATTAAGGCAAAAGTGTGCTACATCATCGGTGGCAAAGATAGACGACCACAAAGAAATAAGGGGCGTATGCTTAGGGATTACCACATCATAAGGGTCAACGCCAACGACACGTAGCTCTGCCGAGCGCGCCCGTGATCCTCACAAAAGCACCCACGACGGGCACTTCCAATGCAAGACTACATAGATAATTTTTAAAAGTAATAAATTATCTTTTAGACCTAATCTTCTCTAATGCATAATTTTTAAAAGTTTCTATATAAATTAAAAATCAATGATCTTTTATATATTTTATAAGAGAGAATTGTGATTTTTTCCAATGCATATTTTGTATTTTCTCCGTCTCAAATTATAAGTCGAACTTTTCAAGTTTTCTCAAATTATAAGTCATTTTCACTTTCTGAGACACTTTTTTCTCTTCTCAGTACATCTTCACTTTTTTTTCTACTCATTTTCAAAACATCACACTTTTTTTTTTAATTCTAGTGTGTAGCTCCAAAACTACTTATAAAATGAGACCAAAAAAGTAGTTTTTTATGCTTTGATTTTAGTGAAAGGTGATTTTTTATGTAGAAATGGCTTCTTTATTTTTTATTTTTTCTCTATTAATTTCTTTGACACATAAACAAAATAGTGATATCACAAGCTAATTAAGAAGGATAGAAATTATTATTAATGCATCATTGGAAGCGCCCCAAGTTCGACAGCAAAGTTTTTTTTTATAAAAAAAAACACAGCAAAGCGGCAATCGCCATGACTTTTAGGTGAAGATCATCAGCCATGGTGTTTATGCGCGCGGAAAGAAAGCTCAAATTGAGAAGAGCAAAGCGGACTTACCCGACACGCGGTGCAGAAAGCGAAGAATTGTGAGAAAAGCGCCGTCCTTTCTGGTTTAGCACCTGTTTGACATGGCTCATAGCCGGCTTTTTGTGCAGCTCATGCAGCGAGCCACGCCAAACGGTCAGCCTCGCAAGCGGCTTACGGAGCTCAGGCTCACGGTCCTCATCAATCCGAATATTCCCCGCAATTTACGAATCTGCCACTCTCTCTCTCTCTCGACTTCCTTTGTTTGACAGCGATGACGCTCAGCATCGTTGGCTCAAGTCCCGCGGCTATGGCTGCTTCATTGATTTTGGTGATGTAAATCAGCCTGTTTATCGAGTGATAAAAAATCTACATGTTTCTTTTAAGCTAGTACTAATAATCAAGTATTTTTTTATTTATGTTCTTATGATACGTGATCACATCATTATTATAAAAAAGACTAATGTATTGTATGTTAATCCCCTGTTTTTATTTGCCCTTTTTAGTTGCTTTTGTTGAAGTTTCTTTCATGTGAGTTTCTAATATGTCTATGAAATGAGAAAATAAAAAAAACATTATAGAAAATTTATCTCAGCTCTCGATTAAAAAAGCTACCATAAATAATTCTATCAAACGTTTTAAAAAACTTTAACTTACTTTAAAAATCACTTTAACACATAATTTAAAGCAAAATCAATTTTTGGCAGTCCTATCAAGCTAGCCCTTACTTCCTGTCTCGCCTCCCTGCCGTTGCCACTGTGCCACATACCACGCGCCACGAAGGGTAGGGGGCAATAATGCGGAGGCAACAGGGGCTTAGGGCAGCAGCGCCTGCAGCACAGCAGCAGCGTCAGTAATGGTAATGGCCGTGAGGTGCCACCACCACCACGGCGCCTGGGTCTATCACTAGTCCGCAATCAGCATCCGGTCCACTCATTCCTCCCTCCCTCACTCTCCGGATCGCTCGCCGCAGCCTGGCCCCCCGAGCCGCAAGAATCTTGCGAAGCGGCGCCGCTCATTGGGGGGCATCTGGGAGTCGTGATCCGGTGCCGCATTGTTGTCCTCTCTTTTCTTCCCTACTGTACGAGATTGCACAGTCAGCGCGCTACCTGTTCGTGCGGGTGCTGAAGGAAATTTTTTGCGTCTTCAGGTTGTTTTTAGCGGCGGAAGCGCGCGGCGCGGCGGGGCGATGGGCATCTCGGCGAAGTGGCTCAAGTCGTTGGTTGGCCTGAGGAAGGTGGAGAGGCAGCACCAGCAGAAGCAGAACCGTAAGGAGGATGCGGATTTTGGACCAATAGTACGGTTTCTTCCAGTTAGTAGGCATACTGGCGTATCTTAGTTCTTAAATTGGTGTTCGGGTGCATTGATGTGCTTAGAATTGCTGTCGCTTGAGTACTGCTCGTATCATGATCTGTAATCCCAAATGTGGTGATCAATGTAGATGAACCGTACTTTAGTCTGAAAAGTGAGGTTGCACTGGGTAATTCTGCGTGTACTGTGAGTAAAAGTTTTAGAATTACACTACAAGTACATATTGGTTATTGATTGGTCACCTGCATGGTTCTAGCCTGGTTAAGTACACGGTGCAAAAGTACCCCAAAAAATGATAATGTCTGAATTTCCTTTGTTCATTTCTGATTTTTTTTTTCCTTAACAAACACTTTCTGAATTTCATCATACAAAATGCCCTGTCCATACACAATCTATCATAACAAAAGGGGAAGGAGGATGTATGAGATATTAGAGAATTACCTGCTAGTAGATGATAAATACCTTGAGACTTTATTTTGGCATCCCATTTTTTACCAGCCTGTTACGATTTGCCTACAGGAGCAGGATGCATTACATAAACCTGAAGCCAAGTACCAGTTTCAATGTCATAATCAGCAATCCCATGATGATGGCAACCTTGTTACACCAGAAGGATTTCATAATAAAAATTGTCCATCAGAAGGAGAGTCTAATACGCCTTCATGCTTGGGACCCACTTTCACTTCAGTTCATATGCCAGTATCTCAAAATGAAGCCGTACTCAAAGAGATATGGGCTGCCACAGTTATTCAGACTGCATTTAGAGCCTTCCTGGTATGCAGTCATGTTGTTGGTTTTGATTTACCAATTCAGTCATTACTAGTGTTGACTCCTGAAATACTATTCAAAACAAAAGCTTCATTGCTTCTTTTTTGGTTACTTTACATTTTTTGTTCCTGTTAGTTACATATGGTTCTGTCTCAAATTATGTCAGAAAACTAGTAAAAGGTTGGTTCATGGGTTATTAAACATTGCATATGCAACTGTAGAAATGGGCAAAAGCAAGACTTTGTTACTTCAGAAATATGGAGACTCTGGAAAGCATCGTCGCAATATTTTATCATCTCTCTTAATGTTATGTTCCTTGTAATTACTGCTTTTGGTTGCTTCTTCAGGCTAGGAGAGCACGCCGAGCATTGAAGGGACTGGTCAGGATTCAAGCCCTCGTAAGAGGTCATATAGTAAGAAAGCAAGCGGCCATAACTCTCCGCTGCATGCAAGCTTTGGTCAGGGTTCAAGCACGGGTCAGAGCAAGGCGTGTTCGTGTGGCTTTAGAAAACCAGAATGATCAGCAAGATACTCAACATGAGCTGACTAATGAATCATATGTCCGTGAAATTGAGGTGAGCAGCAAAGATTGCAGAAGTGTAGTTACTAGGCATCTAGGATGACTGATATTTTGTTGCTAGCTTGTGAAGTATTTCATAAGTTGTTACCCTGAAAAGACATCAGGCTTTGTTTGTCAGGAAATAGTAGGTATGCTACTGCAGTTATTTGCTTGATTTTTGAACTTTCATCGCCATCTAATATTAATTGCAGGATGGCTGGTGTGATAGTATGGGATCTGTGGAAGATATCCAAACAAAACTTTTGAAGAGGCAGGAAGCAGCAGCAAAACGCGAACGGGCCATGGCTTATGCTCTTACTCATCAAGTACTTTATCTTTCATTTTACACCAGGACAGTACTTTAAATTCTTTCAAAAAATAAAATTTCTTGAGTGCCAAACGATGTATGAGTTAACATTAGTGCACCACATGCCCTGTTTCAAACCAAGTCAGTTCGTGGGTATCTGCAAAATAACTTGCCCTGGAGCCTCTTAGTCTGGTCTTTTGCAGCTGGGAGATTGTTGTCTTTAGTAGCATCTACAAAAAAATAAGCTTTCTGCTGTGCTTTCGGTTGTTGTATTCCAAGTACTCTTTTCATTAAAAACAATTTCAGTTGCCGAGCCCCGCATGCTAGGCTGGTAGTTTTGATGCTCCAGTTTCCCATTCCACATTGCTACTCTGATTATGTTTCACTCTTTTGAGGTTATTAGTTATTTTGTAGGGCTGTAGCGAACTTGAGATCAGTTCTGGGAAAAAAACTGAAAGATCTGTGCTTTTGTCAGTCCTACATGAGAGGGATAGCACATGCAATCATTATAAATGATATTATCTCTATCTGATGTAAAGTTAGAAAAGGAAATCATGGTACCTGATGTTTAATTTTTCTGTTCCCTTTATTGCAGTGGCAAGCAAGTTCAAGACAACATATGTCCATTACAGCATTTGAACCTGATAAAAGTAGCTGGGGCTGGAATTGGCTAGAAAGATGGATGGCTATTCGTCCCTGGGAGAGCCGATTCCTTGGTACTTGTGCAGCAGATGGCATTGTCATGGGTAATGAAGCTAGGCTTGCTGACACAAATGCAACCAAGACACCACACAAAAAAACTGTTAAAAGGCATATTTCAATCTCCCATTCAAACGCAATGAATCAGAAGGTCTCTCCGTCTAACTCAGAGGGTGCTGGCTACTTGTCGAACTGGTCCAGTGGCTCGGTATCAGCTAAATCTAGACTGAAGTTACCCAGAGAAGGTCCTGATGAAGCTCAATCTCGTCCTTCTGGATTTGGTATGTGGTCCAGTAGTAATCCAAAGGAGAGAACTGGGCATTTCGATTGTTCAGTAAATAAGAGATTATCCTTGCCTGCGGGTGGTAAGTCCCACATACATCACTAGTAATTCAGAGATACTTTTAGCAGAAATTATTTTTTCATAACCAGACATCACATACGTTCATATTTACATGGATGTTTATGAAAGATTCATATTTATTGTCTGATGCAAGATTCAGTAACATTCACTTGCTGTTGCCATCTACCAGGTTTAGAAGCGGGCAAGCGCCTGGCAACAAAAACCACTGTCAACCGGTCCTTGAAAGCTACAAAAGATCCCCAGATATTGGATTCAAGACATCGTCTTGCCATCACTATTAATCCGTTGCCCAACAGAGTTGAGCTCAAGACTTTAGAAGCCATATGAGCTCAAGACATGTCTTGCAGTTGGCACCTTGGATTTTATTCATTGATATATGCTGCAGTGCTGCATACAGATGCATGTTAAGCTTGTTTCATGAGATCAGATTATATGACCTGTCCACGCTCGTTTTGTAACTAATATATGTACTGTAATCTGTATTTGACTAGTGTAACTAGTTGTCGCTTTATGGTATAGTTACTCTCGAGTCTTGACAGTGAAGGATGAGGTTAAGCGAGGAAAAATTATTGAAGTGTATTTTTTTGGCTGAAAATCATGCAATGTGTCCTTTAACCTGTGAGATAACTTCATCTGTTGTGTGACTTGAGGTTGAGGGTATAGCTGGCCAACAGGCCGAGCCGGGCTTGGGCTGTCTCAGAGTTGGGCCGGCACGGCCCGCTAGTTAATCGGGTCGTGCCGTGCCTGCTCACGAGCTAGCTGCTCAGGCCCAACTACGGCCCGGGTGATTTTACACGGGTTGGGCCGTGCTTTCGAGCCCGTCGAGCTAGGCTAGCTCGAAGCACGGAAAAAAGTAAATCTTAATTTTATTTGAAATTTTTAAAAAATTAATTATATAATATCAAAATTTGTATATTTTAAATTTAAATAGGGCAAACTAAATACATTTTAATACTAAATTTTAATAAAATAATAAACAGGTCAGACAGGTTAAGTCAGGTCGTGCCGTGCAGAACGGGCAAATCAAGCCTGGCAACGGGTCTAATCGGGCCGAGATAATCGAGTCGTGCTCGAATCAGGCTAAAATTGCCAGGCCTTGGGCCGGCTCATTTGGCCTAGCCCAGCTGGCCATCTATAGTTGAGGGCAAGACGGATAACCAGCTGCAAAGAAATTACAAAATTAGATTTTTTTTTTATAGAAAACCGGTTACGTTTCAGTACATCGAAAACTTTACAAGGATATCCCTCAGAAATTAAAAAATTACAAAATTAGATGGATCAAATTGTAAATGCAACCAGGCCGAAACAGGATAAATGGACCGCCGAAGCCCAAGAGGAAATCCGTTCCGTCTTTTACTTGACCCCTTTATTCCTTGCCTCCATGACGCGTCTTCTAAACTGTAACGAACCGAAGCCTCCCCCACTCGTCAACGATCTCCGTCGCGCACGAGGCCGGCAGCGACCCCAATTCCGCGGTATGGCGGCAACGTCCCCGAGACGTTTTCCGGTGGCGGCCGTCGTGGTCGTCGCGACGATGCTCCTCGCGTCGGTGGCCGCGGCCGCCGACGGCAACGGCGTGTACGATCCCTGCGCGGACGCGACGGTGCAGCGCGGCGACGGGTTCACCTTCGGCGTGGCGTTCGCGGCGCGCGACGCCTTCTTCTCCGGCGACGTGCAGCTCTCGCCCTGCGACAGCCACCTGGGACTCGCCAACCGCGCTCGGCTTGCGCTCTTCCGCCCCCAGGTCGACGAGATATCGCTCCTCACCGTTAACGGCTCTGTCTCCGACACGGTATGGCCCTCTACGCCTTAACCCCTAAACCAATCCTGATTTATGTTCAGTTAGTGAATTCTGAGAAGGTGGCATGTGGATTGCGAATAGAAACGTATGCTAGGAACCTTGTTTTCATCTCATGAAATAAACAGTTCCTCTTTTAGTTTCGAAAATTCCTCTCTGCACTTTTGTTTCATCAGTGATCAATGAAACTGCTCTGCCAGTAAGAGCAAGAATTTAGGCTGCCCACAGGATACTTTGCTGAGATGGGAAAGCCTCCCTCGTCAATGAGCGCGTAAAAAAAAAACTTGTTAGAAACATTGGCGTTGGCCATCTCCGCCAGCTTGGTGAGGCTTAAGCCAAAATTTTGGGAGCTGGCCTGTGCCCTATTGACACGGTGAGACAGTGACGCATTTGGACGCATTTGAGGAGTTGAAACAGGGTATGGCTCTGGAAGATTGTCTGCCGTCCAACTGTCTGCCTGTTAGTACCTTTCGTGTTGATCTGTGAAGTTCGGAATGTTCTGTTCGTTTTGTTGTAGCAATGGGTTGCAGCCGGCCAGATTCTGAAATCATCGTCAACAAAATTTGTTTAACCACAATTGTTTTTAAACCTGGTGATCTTGACAACAAAACTCTCATTTCTTTGACCTTGATGCGTCAAGTTAGTAGGGAACGAGTACCTTTTTCCCTGCTGAACTCAGAACTGTTAAACGCTGAATGAGCCTATGAGACTGGCCGGCCGGAGGAGGTTTATGGTATTTACAGATACTGAAACTCACGGCACCATGATCCTGTGTTGCCGCTACAGTAAATTTATGATAATTTGCTGCGCTTGCACATTCCTAAGCTTTCATTTTATATGCTTGTAGTACCAGAGTCCATAGATGTAAATTTTACTCAAAGTTTTTAGCTGACATTTCTTGCTGTTCTGCTCCCTGTCCCAGGCAAACTCTGGCGTGTACATGGTAGCGTTTGCGGGGAAGAAATATGCAGCGAGGTCATTCCCGCCTGTCTTTGTCAGCAGCAACTCGTTCACGGTGACAGCTTTTACCCTGGTGCGTCTGTCTTGCCATGAACTGAAATCTGATCGATCACCGAAGCGTCCATCACCCCCTCTGCTCACCCCCGATGACAATTCTCTCGCTGAATCGCACTCTGACCTCCCTTATAGGTCCTCGAGTTCCAGAAGGGCAGGCTCCAGAACCTGTACTGGAAGACCAACGGGTGCGACAAGTGCTCCGGGCAGTCCGGGGACTTCGCGTGCGTGGACGGGAGCTGCGCGATCAAGACGACGAAATGCAGCGGCAAGGGCGGGCAGGTGGACTGCAGCCCCGGGATCCAGCTCGCCTTCTCCGGCACCGACAAGCACGACGCCGTGCTCAACTCGTGGTACGAGGTGTCCAGGCTCCAGCAGTACTCCCTGTTCGGGCTCTTCTCCAACCTCAAGGACTCGCTCACCAGCCAGTTCAGCAGGTTCTTCTAGAGCATTTGCTGAGTCTAGTATGCATGTCTTTTTTCTGTACGTTCGTTTGATGTGTAGACAGATGTCGTGTATGTACACTGCTTCGGACACATAGAAATACGGAGTACTACCATGTATTTGTAAAATTATTATCAGCACTCATATGTACACGTAGTTGGTTTATGCCATGAGACAATGTACTCTCTTCAATCGTTTATCACATCCAATTTTTTAGCTCAATGTGTTCTGCTGCGCGTTCGATCTGAGCCTTGTGTAACGGATCCGAGTGACGCCATCGACGAGAAGATGCAGGAATTGTGTGGCGTCTGGCCGTCCGCTACGGAGCTTTGACTGGCCGCGTCCGGGACAAAAAGGGAGCGTCCGTGCAGGCGGCGCACATTCATCTTGGGAAAGCGAGGGCTTCAGGGAAACATCGGGGGTGCGGCGACGAATGGCCGGACGCTGGTGCCTCGCGCCATGGCGTGGCGGGGAACCGCTCCCGTGAAGTGGCAAAGCAACCGATGCCCGGCGGGGCGCGCGCCGATGTGGGCGGCCAAGGCGAGCGGAATTGGTCTCCTGGCCTGTTCTGCGTCAAGCGAGGACGCGGCGTGCTCTGCCACAAGTTCTAAAGCAAGGTTGACCCGAATCATGCCTCCTCGATCGAGTTCGCTCATCTGCCACAGGACGAACGCAAAAGGCGAATCCAGGAACGAATACAACCAAACCAAAGTGTAAGGAACAAAACCATCAATAAACATAATAATCATCTGATCGATCAGCTCTCCAGCAGAGAAATCCCGTCGACTAACCGTATCATACAAACGCAACGATCCCACGAACATGCTATATATACGACCAAAAAAAAAAAGAATCGTAAAAGAACAGTGATCTCCAGTGCATCTGCGTATCGAGTCAACACGGGCCAGATCGCCATGATAAAGCACGAAGCTGCTAGTTGGTGGTGGTGTTGCTGTTGTTGTTCTTGTTGTTGTTGACGTTCTTGAGCACGATGGACAGCACGATGATGAGGACGATGACGAGAAGGATGATGATGCCGATGCACGTCCACTTCCGCGAGCTCTTCTGGTGCTTCCGCGCGACCTGGAGCTGCTCGCGTCCGCGGTCGACGAAGGAGCGCGCGCGGCCAACGTTGCCCTCGATGTCGTCGAGCTGCTCGCCCTGCGCGGCAACCAGCACGGCCATGTCGTTGAACACCTGCTGCAGCTCGAGGAGGCTGCGCTCGAGCTCCGCCACCGCGCCGTGCCGCTCCTGGATCTCCGCCACCACGCCCATCACCTCGCCGCGGCCCTGCTCCGCGATCGCGCGCTGCAGGAACCGCTCGCCCTCGCCGGACTCCGCCAGCGCGTCCAGCGTCGCCTCGTCGGGCTGGGACCCCGTCACCGTGTAGTACCGCCGCGCCACCGTGTCGCGGTACTCGGACGCGATGCGCGACCGCAGCGACGAGAACGACTCCATCGAGTCGCGCAGCTTCTTGCGCAGCCCGGCCACCACCGACGTCCGCGTGCGGTCCGTGGACGTGCCCGGCCCGCACCCGGGCAAGGACCGGTTCGCGGCGTTCGCGCGGTCCAGCGACTCGAGACGGAGCTTCACCACCTTCGCCTTCTTGATCGCGGCCGACACGTCGGAGTCCATCCGCGCGCGCAGCACGCGCACCGCGCCCGCGTCGTGCAGCGACTTGCCCCCCTCGTTGGCGTCGTGGAGCGACTTCTGGATGCGCTCCAGGTCGCGGAGCTCGTCCTTGATGGACTCCACGTCCTCGAAGAACTTGTCGAGGTTCGCCCCCGCCGCGGCGCCCGGCGGCGCGCCCATCTCCACGCTGCCGGACTCGAGGTCCCCGCCATCTCCGCCGCCCGCGCGCTTCCACGAGCTGGAAAACAGGTTGTTCATGCTGGCGCTCTGTTGATTTCTCGGATCCGCCTGCTCCTTGCTCTGGCTGCCTGCCCTCCCTATCCCTGATAAAAAAAAATGAATTCTTGGACTCCGCTGCTCTGGTGGCCGGTTTCTTGGATCGGGAGAAGAAATAGTAGTACTAGCAGCAGTTGGGCGAGCAGAGGAGAGGCGCAATCATGGAAAGAGGGAAGACGACGCGGTGTTGAAGCGGTCGGCGTTGGGCTGGGTTGCTCTGAAACGGCACGACGCGGGAGGAAGGTGGGAGGAAGCGGAGGACGCGAACACGTATTCCATCGCGGTGGCTTCGTTTCGCGCCGCCTCTTGTAGCGTCAGTGACGCTGCGTCACCCTTCCTCGCGCGCTCGGCCGCCGGATCGGTGCATCACGCGGCGGTGGCGTGGATGGAAATCATATAAGCGACCTGGCTAGCTGCGCACTAGTAGAATTTTTTTATATATGTTTTTCACTGGGGATGAAATGAAACACCAGACAAAGGTACCAGAAATGGTCTGACGGCCTGTGATCAACCGCTCTCTTAATATAGCTTAAACTAAAAACCGCCCTCCTAATCTCATTTTCTCGAACAGAACAAATGAAGTCATAATCTGTTTTTGTCGTTGATCATGCGGAGCCAGGAGCGACGCGCGGACCGAGCAGCTGATCAATCTTGACCCGATCAACTGAAAGCAAGAGCAGCACGATCGGTCCAGTTTTGACCCATACATGTTGCCCTTTATTAATATTTATATATAGATATTTACAAGCGATTGCCTAGTTGCAACTCGCAGGGCAGGTGTCGGTCGTCGTTTGGGACTATCGCTCGTACTACTAATCAATGAAACCGTTCGAAGTTTCTATCAAGGAGACGTATAAACGATGCGATCGCCATCGATTCCTAGCGGACCAAGTGCCCCGCTAAATAAAAGCCAGCTAGTTCTTACGACGATCCATGTCTGCAGTCCACTAGCCGTGTACTCTAGTATACTTTTCGCTTCGGTTTGGGCACCAGTTCTTCCACGCTGGGTCTGCACTTGCACAGCTGGTCGGCTTACGCGTTGGATCGCAGACGGGCGCCTCCGATCACAAAGTTTCAGGTTGCAAAAACCAAACTCGGTGCTGGGTATGCCGCCTTTCGGGACACATTTCGTCCGGGTGCCCATCTCGTCGATGGCGCCTAGCTGCCAGCCGCATCAACTTCCCAGCCACGCATAACGGTTCACACCGACGGAGTATGTTCCAAGGACTGCAGTGGAAAGAGCAAAAGGATCAGTTGAGCGTTTGCCCTCATCGTCGTAGGCACGAATATGGGGTGGCAGCGATGCCTGCTCATGAAGATCCCCTTCCATTTCACATCCAGCCCTCCAATCACTCACGAGACTTCCTCGATGATCCAATGATGTGGGAGGCGTCGCTACTGCAGAACAATGTAGCTCTCTCGCAACAAAGGGGACAGTTTCTAACCTCAAAGCTAGCTGTTGGAAACCTGCAATCGGACCAACAATCTTCCAGGAAACAAAAAGTGCCAATCAGAATATTGTAGAAGAAGGGCTCGAGATGTGCCTAGATGGCCTTCAAGGGATCCTCAAAGACACCACAAGTCAGGCAGCTCTACAGACTCCACTGAAGATTAGAAGCACAACAGAACAATTGGTTGGACATCAATTGATCAAACCTTTGAGAAACTTCAAGCATAATGTGGTACCTCCTCTCTCTCCTTCTACACTACAAAATACATCATTCAAGAAGGAAGCAGTTGTTGTGTGATGAAGAGCAATCAGCGTTGCAGTCAAAAATCAAAGAATAAAATCAAATCTCTTAAACCAGAAATCAGTGTGGTTCGTGATATGTTGACAAAGAAATAGATCATCATTAAGAAAGCTAAGAAGTTAGATGATTTGATATTATAGCAGCACCAACACATGTACGAGCAGCCACTTAAGGCCTTCATGAAGGCAATTAGGGAGCTAACCAAGATGAACGAGGAGATGTCATGTTAGTTTGTTTTCATTTTGCTCTTGGGACCTGCATGTCTAGTAGCATCTCTAGTTGTCTAAACATCAAGCAATTATAAGGATAAGCAGCTCAAGTAGCTATTGAATAGTTGTTACCTATAGCTCTTTTTTGCTCTGTTTCATACCCAAACTTGATGATGACCATAATCTGAGCCTAGCTTTATTGCTGAGTTAGATATTGTAACCTTAGGTTGTATCTCCCTAATTTTTTTCTTAATAAATGACAGCGCTCCTGTCTTGCTTTAAAAAAAAAATCGCAGACGGGCGCCTTGATCGTAGTACAACCCAGCGCCTTGATCGTAGTACAACCCACTCGACTTCTTTGCACTGAATCCTCTCCGATTTCGTCTAAAAAAAATCCTCTCCCGATTTGGGAGAACGAGATTAGAATACGGCACAACAAGGTCCCATGGCTCACCCATCCATGTGTTGACTCGCGCGGCATGTGCAACAGCTGAACGAAACCTGTGCCGCTTCAATAGATGTGTGGCAGTGGAGGCCACGAGAGCTTCTAGACGTTTTATACCGTCGATACATATGAAAAGGAAATTCAGAGGCTAGCTGAACCACTGCTGGAATTTTGAATGGTCGTGTACCGAACACGCAGGCTTCTACAACACGGTCTGGGTTGTTTTTTTCCATTCTTTTCGTTCGATGCCATCACCAATAAATAAAAGGCCTTTCAATCTTACTACGTCACATTTTGTAGAGCAAAAATAATAGTGATTGTGAGACAAATTGAAGGTCTGATAAGTCAAATGCGCACGGTTCACGAATAAATACAGGCAAAAGAAATGGGAAATCGCGCCTCCACTAGTACGGAGTAGCAATAAAAAATTGTGCTCACGTCTCCAGAATTTTTTTCATACGCACCATAACATTGTGCAGAAGAAGAATAAAGCGAATAGGTACATTTGGTTGGTTCTCAAATACGATCGATAACATATGCTCACAGGTGCTGCATCAGTTCACAAGAATTTCCCGAGCAATGAAAATTTGGAGGAACCAAACGCTTGGTGAACGATCATGTGAACATTTGCACGGGTACATGCATTATGCTTAGCTTTTCTATACTGAAAACATTTTTCGTATAGAGACATTACAACCCCCCCCCCCCCCCCCCTCCCCGGAGAACAAATATATAACAAGGGACAAGACGACCTACGAACTACGAACAAGGTCGCTTTCGTGATATGGCAACCTCTCTCAAGCCAGGTAATTGTAGATCTGCGGGTTACTCCTGTCTCTCTCCAGATACTCCCGATCAATTAAGCTCTCTATTCTTTTCTTGATATCGGCAGGTTTAACCGGGAACTTGAGCTGAAAGAAGGGAGTCAAAGGGTTAAAAAGGTCAAAAGCTATAGCGTCAGGAGAATATCTCTAAGGGGTATTAATATACAGAACCATATAAATAGTTTGCACGTCACCTGCTGATAAAGCTCAGTTATTAGAAGAGTGTGACTGAGGACTTTCCTCGTCTTCATTATTCGAACAATGGCAGCATCAACCTGCATAGGTACACAAAAGTTGATATAGGTACACAGAAGTGCTGGATATTTCAGTTTGTTACTGTAGCAACTTTAGTGGAGAGAGTCAAAGCACCTGATACTGCCGATCCTGAAAAACTCGCTTAGTGGTACTAGTGTTTTCTTCTACTGTCTCCTTCATCTGAATTGCATTGACCTGGAAGTGCACAACAGCAGTTCAGCTTAATGACATGAACACACCAAAAACACAACCACTTTAAGGATAGCAAATATTACCTTTATACGATAGAGGGGCGCACTAAATTCTTCATTGAACACAAATTCATCCTTATCTTCAACATCTCTCCCTTTTGGTATCTGAAAAGAAACAGAACTAAAACCTGCCTTATTGAAAATGTGACTTGATGAAGCCAAGATAAGGAATCACACCTTTTGAAGAACCCGAACTTTTCCACATGCAAGTGATTGCAGGGTTCTTCTTAATTCTTTATCCTCGATGCCAGTAGATTCTTTGATGTCGATGAAGCTTAGTTTTTGGGCGTCATTGAACAACATCAGAACCACACTCTGACAGCAGGAATAAGTTGGTAATAAAATTAATTGTTGGACACAAAAGGTTACCACACAATAAGAACTGAAATTGGGATGAAAACGAACCTGGAATAATGACACTGCAAGTTCCTTTTTGCCTTTGGGAAACTCTGCTTTTAAGACACAGTGTCCCAAAGAATGCTGCCACATCAAACGCCTTCCACTGTACTTGCTCAAATAGAACTCTTTAAATATATCCTGCAAAAAAATGAGATGCATTAAAAATATTAGGTTCAGTGGCTCACTAATATCATCACCCAGGCCCTAAACTAACCTGATAGACATTCAGTTCATGAGGGAGTTTCACGTCCATCGGTGGATATGTTGGCCAATAGCTGGAAGCAAAATATATTTTATCATAATCATATATACATAAATTAACAACATGGAGGGTTGCATGTTAGAATGCTTGGCAACTGATGGAATAATCAGTGCAGTAAGACACCAGCAACTTGCCATACACAATGGAGCACATGTTGTGCCGATGTCATAATAAAAAGAACTACTCTTCAGAATGCATATCAAAGAAATGAGGAGGAAAAGATTTCTACCCTGTTGTAAGCACATGTACACTCATTTCGATGCCACTGGGAAGTTTTGTCCTCGCCTGGGATGATTGCTTAAATGATTCATTTATTTCTTTGGATAATTCAATGTCCTACAAAAAGCAATAATGCATCAAATGTTAACACGATTGCTGGATCAATACAAAGAAATGGAATCCAGATGTACCAAAGGATGTAATTAATGCAGATTCGCAAAATTAGACTGGCAAGGTCCAGAGTAAGAGTTAACTCTACCTTGAACATTCCCTCCAGCTTGTTGGTAAACTGACTTCCACACTCAGTTTTCAGCTGTAAAGAGAAATAAGCTAAGTTGTCCAGAGAAGTCACAACAGACAATAAAAAAAATTCACAGTTAAGAAAGGCATCATTACTTTTGTGATCATTGATTTTTCAGCATCTATAGATGCGCTCTTTCCTAACAACAACCTCTTAGCTAGATCCTTCTTGTAAAATGCCTCAAATACATCTTTACCCTGCACATAAAAAAAAGGTTATAACTAACTTATAGCGTTTATGATTTCAGCTTAAACCTTCCAAACAGGACCTTGAAACTTATATGTTGTTTCTTTCCATATGATCGTGGTTTCCAAAGACAGTAAGCTAGTACATAAATTGCATAACTATGCAAAAGAGCTCAGAATGTGTAATATATTTAAGATGCAAAATAGAAATGATTAGAACTACACTATTGATCAAGAAGAAATCTAGTAAAATAATCCAAGTTAAATAGCTCAGTAACTTACTTGTATAAACCGAAATAGAACCAAAACTTTATCAAGTATTCCCTCCAGCTCTTCTTCCGAAGTCCCTTTATTTCCAGCTCGAAGTTTCTCATCGAGAAACTTGGCAATTAACTCGGCAGGTCGATTCTGTTGGTGAAAAAGGCAGTCCAATCATTTGACAAGGAAATAACAATAGTCTAAATGCAACACATAAAATCACCCAACTAAAAGAAACTTGAAGGAAAGATATAACAGGATAACAGTAACTAAAACCACACGGCACGCTGTTTATCAGCTTTGAAACACGAAAAGTTCAAAGTGGTTACGATGACCCTATAGCAGACTCATGCAGTGCTAGTGGGTGGCACGGTGTCCTATCTGCTAAGTGCAACATATACTGAACACAATATACATATCTATTTTTTACCATCTTTAGTGATGTATTAGGAAAAGTAGAGACATTGTAACACTGTTTTTTCATGCTAATTCAGTAACCACTATTTCCAATCGCACTTATCATCAAATACACCATAAATAATTTTTCTTATTGTATAACTATTACGATCTCACTATAAATAATTGGAGTAAATCATTGGTCAAGGATTGTAAAGTTTGATCGGAAAGTTCACACAATGGGTGGGATATCAAATAAGTAATGAAGAATAAGTTTAACGACACAGACTGAAAGACTAAAAGAACAATGCATCACATACTTTACATAGTAAATACTAGTCAAGCTTTATGATAAATTCTGACCTACCTGGCGTAGATTGATAAGGTGCTGAAATGATTCTTTTATAGTATTGGAGAAAGTTTCATTCTTGGCAAAACTTTCTTCCAATATGTTGTCAAGAGATGCCTTAAATTCCAGAAGAAAAGGAACTAAATCTTTATCCTTTTCTTCATCCATAATAATGACCTGACCTGTGGCTCTGATATATGAACTGAGTGCTAGTCTTAGTAATTCAACCGCATTAACCCTCTGGAAAAGGTTGTACATTCTCGAAAGGTCATTTACACGATTTGCATCCATAAGCATTGTAAACCCCTGAAAATAAAGCAAACACAAGATTTAAATATACACAGAGGAAAGTCTACAAGTGGAACATAAAACTTTGATAGACTAGAAGTTTCTCAATCAAAAGCAAAGGAAACCAAATAGTTACCCGCAAAAATTCTAACATAATAATGTAACAGACTACTTGCAGTATAAGGATCTCACAAGCATCATACTTGCTCAGGGCACATAAAATATAATAAATTGCAAATGTGGATGTTCACCTTCTCAGTAATTGCAGAAGTATGCCGTTCTAGCAGTTGCTTTTCTGTAGTTGCTATCAGTGGTTTCCTTGTGTTAGCTTCCAAATACAGAATGCACCTTTCATGCTCTTCTTGCAATCTCGACTGCATAATTCAGGTGCCATGTCATCTGTTATCTATACCTGACTATTTCTACAAGTAAACTACAAGAAGAACAAAAAAGCAAAAAAAAAAAAAAAAAACTTACCTCCACGTGCTTCAAATAATCTGGAATATCAGACTGTTGCATATATTTGACACCTTCCGTAGCATAAAATTCAGAAGTGCATTCAAAAAAGGGCTTTTCAAAACTCTCTGAATACATTCCAAGAGAAGTAAACATCTTCAGAAGATGGCTAAGTAATGTCCTATCTATTGCTTCGCCAAGCCTGATAAAGAACATAGATTAAGACAATATAATCAAAATAAGGACCAGAGGACAAGGTTCACAAAATGAGTTCCACATACATATGACCAAACATAAAATATCTCAGGATGGTAGTTGTGGGCGCAAAAGACTGATCTGAGGGAGCTAAAGAAAGGTTTCAACTCAATGGTGACGTTGGTAGCTTGGGAGCTTCGGAAACATAGATGTGATTGTGTTTTCAATGGCACAGTTCCTAGCTTGACTCAGATGGTGTGGATCACTCAAGAGGCCATGTTTGGTGTCTAGCAGAGGCAAAGGATCTTAGGGATTTGTTGGCTCGTTTGGTCATTGTTTCATAAGTATAGTGATCGTTTGTTCTGACTTTTTCCTAGAGAGGAGTTTCACTCCCCTCCAATTTGTACTTTATCGTCCTTTCAATGAAATGACACGCAGCTCTCCTGCGCTGTTAAAGAAAAAAATTGCACATTAAGATATTTTATTCCCATATGCTCATTCATTTTTTCACTGATGAAAAATCCTACTTAAAAATGCATGTACATAATTATAGTAGACTATATGAGTAACTGAGTACTCTCTAAAATATGATAGGATGATGGTCGTCAAGATCCTATTGTGTAATCTAAAATGGTATTCATCATGCCTTAGGTCGTTAATTAATCAAGCAGAAAAGGATGCACATATAGAAAAGATATAAGCAGGCTGTGCACATATAATTAATAGAACTTATCGGACACGAATAAGCATACCTCTCACTCTCAATCAACCTGAGAAGGCCGGTTACAGTTTTATGCTCAATCTCCGGAGATAATGATAGATGCTTGCAGAACAGCTGCAATCCCATGTCCCAAACTGAACAAATATTTGCAACATTCTTGACATATTTTACATCAAGAAGTAGAGCAATACCACGAATAATCAACATCTGATCACAGAAATCTTGCCATGTTCTTTGCACTAGAGACAAAAATACAACCAAATCTGGACTTTGACCAACTAATGCTGATATTTTTTCCGCTATATGTTTTTCACATTCTTTCTTTATGCGCTCATATAGGTTTGCTCCCAGCTTGTGCAAACAAAGATCCCCAGCAGTCTAATAGGATAAAAAAATAGAATGTTCTTAAAAATAACAATACAAGAAGAGCATGGAGCCTTTCGGTATAACAGAAAATAACCTGATAGAGTTTCTCAACATCACATGAAAGTTTCTGCTTGAGAAATATAGCTGTAATGGCATCCTTCAAAATTGCCCATGTATCCTCCTCAAAGTTAGTTGGCAGTTTCGGTTGACCTAAAGCAGGCAATTTGCCCAGTATGACAATTACAAAGATTGTTGAAAGAAATATTGGATGTTCTTCAAAAACAACGTATAATCTTTTAGCATAAATGTTGCAAAAGATTTCAGAGATTTGTGTATACATATTCTGAATTTGTTTGTAACTCGTGCAGTTGCAAGCGAAAGGAAATGTAACAACATTGAGCACCAGAAAAAAAAAAGGAATAACACAACAAGCAAGGAGATAGGGGAGTTAGCTTTTTTACACGTCAGCAGTGAGCTGCTAAAAAATCGCCACGAGCACTCTACACACAGGGTGAACATTCAATGATGCAAAATGCAGATGCACATCTAGTTAGAAAGCCCAACATAAAGTGATACAATCAAGCAAAAAAATCCTCTGATGATGACGAACATACAACTACACACATAATAGCAAGGTAACAGGGAAAAAAATCTGAAATGCAACAAACATCCACAGAGATTCAGTAACATGACACTAACATATAATTAGAAAAGGAACAATCATCTGATTTCCCTAGCAGGGCACTGTCATTAATTTCCAGAAATAGTGCATAGATCTAACCAATTTTCATGTCTCGAGCACAATGAGCCTTCTGTTCTGTAAGTAGGGGGGGGGGGGGGTTGGCCAGCAAGCGAGTATAGACTATTAGTCACTGCTGCAATCAGTTTGATACTGGGGTATATAACTTTTAGTTCTGAGTAACGGGATTGGCAGGCAAGCAAGTAAATTGTAACAATAATAGTCACTACAACTAGGATCAGGTGCTGCTGATGGAATTTAAAGCAGAAACACTAGGTTAAAGAAACAATATAATATAGAAATCAATTGCTACAGAAGATCCATCCGTGTAGACTAGGCGCAGACATTGCGAATTTCAGCAGCGAGGTGGCACCTATTTTGATGCGGAGGGGCTTCCGGGCAGAGGTTGACGGCTGTGGGAGCGTGGCCTTCTTGCGGAAGAGGTTGGCGGCGACGCCCGCCACGGCTGGCGGGCTAGGCGCGGGGAGGTCGTCCTGCTCAGCGAGCACCATCCCCGCGTCCTCCTCGCCGTTCGTACGGGCGGCGGCCACAGCGACAGTCGCGGAGGGCTCGAGGTGGATGCCGTTCTTCTCAGTGGTCCCCGCAATGGAGGCGGCGGCGGCGGGGTGTTTGGCCTTCTTCATGAGCTGCGAGGCTGAGGAAGCAGACGGGGAGGTGGACGAGAAAGGCCGCTTCGAGGCAGCAGCGGCGGTACGGGGCTGAGACATGAATCACTCGCCAACGGGCATGGCGCCGCGGGGATCAGCGGCGGCGGGATGTAGCGGCCGGCGCGAGGGTTTTTGGGAGCGAGCCGGCGGGGAGGTGGAGGAGAGGGGAACAGAGGTAGCGAGAGAGATCGGTTTGGGGCCTTGGGGGAGGAGAGTTTCGCCTCCCTTTTTTTTCTTTTTTCTTTTTTGATTTTCTTGGGAGTGAGTGACTGACGGGGCACGGCGTTAGTTCGAGGTGGGCGGGGGGTCGCTGCGTAGAAGACGACGGTGGACCGCAGCGCTGACCTTCGTAAACTTGGGAATTTGACCTGCACAGCCTCAAATTGCCCTCTTCGTTTTAAAATACTCCATCCGTTTCAAATACAGTACAAGTATTTTTAAGATTGATTAAAGTTAAACTGTTAGCTATGATTACTAATATAATAGAGAATTCATAATATTTTACTCCATCTAGGTTTATATTTTTTCAAACAAGTACCTTTGACTATTTGTATTATTTAAAAAATTATAAAAATGTTATTTATTTTATTGTGAAATAATTTATTATTAGAAATACTTTAACTTTATTTTGTTTATTTTTATTTTCGTAAATTTTTTGAATAAAATGAATGATCAAACGTTAATTTTAAAAAGTCAAAAAATATCATTTATTATGAGACAAAGAGAGTATCATTTGTAAACTAGATCTATCATAAAATAATTTTTTATATGTAAATCTTTATATTATAATTTAATCAATGTAAAAAATAATTTTGACTAAACTAGAAATACTTTTATATTTTAAGATGCAATAAGTATTATCATTACTATAGTAATTGAATTTAAAAACAAATTATATTTTAATTTTTATCATTTTCCATATCGTTCATGAATTATGAATATTTTCCCATTAGATTAGAGTTTCGAGTTTAAGTGATTGTCGTGTCGTGTATGGCATACAAACGCATGGATTTCAAATTTTAATTTAGAGTGGGAACATTATAGGCTTGAAAAGCTTAATGTGGTGTACATGCACCTATCTGGTATTCGGGTGTCGAGTCAAAACTCGACAGGTTCTCAAAGCGGATGACCGGGTGATATATTTTAAAATTTTCTAAAGTTAGTCCAAAAATGTTATCATTAAAAATTCACCAATTTTTTGGGCCAAATTAAAAATTTAACAAATTTTTTGGGCCAAATTAAAAATTCACCAATTGCAAATGCCAAATGGGCCACGAATACACGAAATACCCATCTCGAATAAGCTCACGAGGTCCGCCGCAGGGCGGAGGCCATTTTTCCTTTTCCCTATTTTTCATGCTCGCCGCGCTTCCAGCCTTCCACCCGCTGCGCAATTTCGACTTTCCCGGCATCTCCTCCCCGGAAACTCGAAACCGCGCTGCCCCCCGGCCCCACGGTGACCGTCTGTCATTCCCCAGTCCCCAGTCCCCCGCTCCCCACCGCCCACCTCCACCATGTCCATGTCGGTGCCTGACGAGATCGACGAAGCCTTCCTCCTCGCTATCGACGCGGCCGAGGCTGCGGCGTTTGATTCCTCCTCTAAGCGCCGCCGCCTCTCGACCACCCCGTCCTCCTCCCCGACCCCCGCCACTCCCCCCACCGCCTCCGGCCCCGAGGGGTCCTACCTCGCGGCCCTCAAGGGCAGTCACAGCTCCACCTGGCAGCAGCAGCAGCAAGCCCTGACCTACGCGCACAAGCGGCCCGACGGCACCAAAACCCTAGCCGGCGCGACCGAGGGGGCAAGCGGAGCGTGCTTCAAGTGCGGGGACCCCAGCCATTGGGCGAGGGAATGCCCCCAATCGGCACCGTCTGCTGGAGGAGGAGGAGGCATCGGCGGTGGCGGGTATGCTGCGGGTGGGGAGGTGGACGAGAAGGCCTGCCCCTGCGGCGCTGGGAGCTGCCTTGTTCTCACTTCCAACACGCCCAGGAACCCCGGACGCAAGTTCTACAAGTGCCCCATGCGGGTGAGTACTACAAATCTTCTGTTCATAAGACCCTTCGCTTGTACTTACCTGCTCGAGAGCTATGGTTTCCAATGCACATTGTTTGGTCTGACATGTGTATGCTATAAGGCCGTGGAGGTACTCGGGTAGCCGATGATTCCGTGCAATAGGTTACTTTTGTTGCGAAATTATATTTGTTCATTTTTTGACCTCAACGGTCTGATATAACTAGTGGAGTAAGTTTGGTTCCCACTGATTTGTTGAAGAGGTCATGTGCTGTGGCAGTGGAGCTTTGCTTTCTAAGCGTACATTACATTTGGTGATATATGTTCAATATTCAGACCAAGAAGGAAAATTAAGTAATACTTGTAGAAATTAAGACATATTTATCTCTCTTAGATAGTAGTACTGATAGAGTTACCATGTCTAGCTGAATATGTTTTGTTATATGTACCATTTTTACATCCTTGGGTGGGGCTATGCACATGATTGTAAGTTTTGCTAGCTTAGCCCTTTGAAACTGCAGTAGCTTGCTATGATAAGGTTTAGTGATAGCGAGCTTGCTTGTGTGATATATTGACTGTGGCATATAATCTAAATATGTTACTATCGGACCTGTTGGTTAATTTCACAGATTATTAGGCCTTCCTTGCAAGTTCCTTGAAAAGCTGTGCATCTTGTACTGTTGAAATGAAATTATCAAATGTGAACAGTGCTCTCTTTTATAATACCTAGTAGTTGAAGTAGGATACCAGTATATGTTTTTACCTTTTAGCTTTTATAACAACTGACTTTTCTGTTGTCTTAAGGTATTAGCTCATTTTGTTTGTCCTTTCATTGTTTGCTCATGTTTTTTCATATGTCATATGCCCTGATACATGGATTTTATTATGAGATGGAAAATTCATTGCTGATGTTATTATTAGAAAATTTTGCTTTGATGCACAATATGTCATTTTGTTTTGGTCCTTTTACCCTGCATCAAATGATAATAATTAGTTGTCTCTTGCTGATATCGATGATTGACCACTATCTTTGTATGTGGATATGCATGCGACTTAAATGATAATGTGTCATTA
>BCLH01000915.1:0-11398 GCA_001602315.1 Zoysia pacifica | reverse complement strand
CGCACCTGCCCACCGCCGGCGCCTCGCGCGACGCGGCGGACCAGCCCGGCGCCGGGCGCGACGACCTGATCGATCTGCTGAACTGGAGGAGGGGCTGCCGCGGCCCCACCGCGGCCGCGGCCGTCACCACCGCCTCGGCGACCAGCACCACGACGACGCTCCCCACCGCAGACGGCGGCAGCATCAACAACGATGAAGACGGCGGCGGCGAGCTGGACCTCAACCTCAGCCTCTAGTGCATATTAGCCCGATTGGAAAAGAGGTTACGTTTAATCACGCGCACTCCCATCCGTTCGCTGCCGCGTTAATTAGCTCCTAGGGACGTCGTTAATCTCTCTCCCTCTCTCTCTCTGTCTCTCCGCATCTCCTGTATGTAAGTGCTTCCCCGTATCTGTTCCAGTTCATGGTTTGGTAAATCTTCGTCTGTTCTTTTTCCTTTCCGGTCTTGTTTGGAGACCTTTTTTTGGGTGGTGGTGATCGATCGATCCCTCGTTCGGACCTCCGGTTGTTTGTGGATGCTCTGGCAACCAGTGTCCAAGCATGTGGCAGCACAATGTCCTCCTCGCAGCCTCACTCACCGTTGAGTTCATGCTCGGCAGTCGGCACGGCGGCTATGTTAATGCTACTAGTAGGACTCCGTACTCCGTCCCACTACACGACTGCTGTGCCGATGCAGTTCCTTCAAAGATCTCGCGTATCCACACGTACGTGCAAGTTGATTATTTTATCCGCGGAGCCCCTGTCGCCGGACGGAGACGGCGACGCCCGCCGCGAGTGTGAACCGTGGCTAGGCGCGCCGCCTACAGACGGGTGGATGTGATCGCCACCGCGCACAGTTCACTCGCTGTGCATGCTGGGTGGACGGGGGGTAGGCCAATCTATTCACTGATGCTGGGAGTATTGGGTCAGGTGAGGTGAGACGAGTTTTTCGTTAGGTCGGCGTCCCGTCCCATCTCGACCGTGCTCATGCACGAGCGGGGTGCACCGCGCATTTTGGTTGGTTGCGCCTCGGAATCTCGTTCCATTTCGAGTGATTGTGGTTTTCCTGTTGCTGGGTCAACGATTATCTATCGGCAGTAATAGTACTTCAGTAATAGCATTAGTACAGTAGAAAAACTATACAGGTGACATCGACGAAAAATACCATGCTCGTGAGTTTTGCCGAAGTGGTAAGTTCTAGGAATGCGTGGATTACCGACAGACTGTACAAGGGGACCCTTGGGCCCGCGTCTCGTACATGGTCCAATAGCAATAGGAGTCGCAGCAGCGACGTGGGATGGGCTGCGGCCGCGCGCAGATCTTTCGCGGCTCGAGTGACAAGCACTGATTCGACCGTGACTGACGGTCACCGCAGTACCGCACCAACAGAAGTTACTACTCTTACAGATCGTTACACGAGAATTAAAAAAAAATTAAGAATTATATTACGTAGAAAATAAAAAAAAATAAAGATGAAGATTTATTAAAAAAATATTTAAAAAATTTATTAAAAATGAGAATAATATATATTAAAAATAAATTTTAAATGCGAAAATAAGTTATATTTCTGAACGGAGGAGCACAGAACACACCCCTTCGGAGCGCCGAACCGTCGTTCCCGGCCCGGCGACAGCGACCGTCGCGGGCCGTCGATGGAGGACGCTTCGGCGCCGTGCCTGCCGTGCCCCGGCCGGTGGAGTCCGTCGCGCATCTTCAGCGCGGTTGATGGATTATCTACCGGCAGTAATAGTACTCCAGTAATAACATTAGTAGAAAAATTATACTGGTGACATCGACGAAAAATACCAGGCTCGTGAGTTTTGCCGAAGTGGTAAGTTCTAGGAATGCGTGGAGTACCGACAGTACTGTCCTACTGTACAAGGAGTCAGACACACGCCCAAGGGACACCAAACCCAGCGGGTCCAGTCCATCCGGGGACCCCTGGGCCCGCGTCTCGTACATGGTCCAATACAATAGGAGTCGCAGCAGCGACGTGGAATGGGCTGCGGCGGCGCGCAGATCTTGCGCGGCTCGAGTGACAAGCACTGATTCGACCGTGACTGACGGCCACCGCCGTACCGCACCAACAGAAGTTACTACAGAACACACCCCTTCGGAGCGCCGAACCGTCGTTCCGGGCCCGGCGACAGCGACCGTCGCGGGCCGTCGATGAATGACGCTTCGGCGCCGTGCCTGCCGTGCCCCCACGGGCCGTCGATGAATGACGCTTCGGCGCCGTGCCTGCCGTGCCCCCGCCGGTGGAGTCCGTCGCGCATCTTCAGCGCGGTTGATGCGCCCGCCCAGTCGAAAAAATGTCGACATGGAGCCGTGTCGCTCAGGAGTCCCTGCTGCTCGCGACCTGTAGCGTCTCGTCGCTCTCGGCGGCGCATCAGATGGTCTGGTGTGGCACCGCCAGGGCGTCATCGTCCGGTCAAGCTGTCTGCGGGCCGTGGCGGCCCGCTGAGGCGGCTGGCACTCGTACGGGCATTGCAGGGCCGGACGGCCGGGGTGGAGCCGTGGAAGAAACAACGGACACGGGCATGTGACCGGCGCGGGGCCACCCGGAAGCGAGGCGGGGACGCCGTCGCCGTTGCCCAGTGCGTGGTCGTGGCGCTGACACCCGGATGGGCCGCGCTTGGTCCCGGTACTGCACCGTCGCAGCTCCTCTCCGAGGGGAGTAGAGCAGCTCTGGGTTCGAGCCGCGGCAGTTTGATTCTCTGTGGCGAGCGCGGAGCCGTGGCTGCCGCGTCCGGTGTTCGTGGATCGCTGTTTGTAAAGTAGCGACGTCGCGCCATGCCCGGAGAGAGAGAGAGAGAGAGATCGCGGCCTGCCCCTCGTACACCCTGGCTCGCTTTGAACACAAGCGAGATGCCGTCATGCAGGAGATTGGCTCGCTTGGATGCTTCTTTACTCGTCGAAAACGAAATTTTAGAAAGGTTCTGTGACTCTCTTTTATCCTTTTTCTTTGATGAAAGAAAATTCCCTCCTACCTCCTCCTGCGCTTCGGGAAGCCAAGGTTAAGAATACTCAAGTTATATTATTAGCGCTGAAACACTGGACATGAACGACGTGATGGAGTTACGTTGAGGCCTCGCCATGCATCTCGCAGCAGCCGCAGCAATGCGCCAAACACAACGAAACGAAAATTTGTCTTGTTAGGCGATTCGGTCCGCTTATTACAACCAGTGAACCGTGTCCGGACCCCGACATTTACGAGCGCGCGTCGCGGAGCGTCCTCCCCATGTGTGCGACGCGTGACCGACTGCCGCGCGCATCCTCCAGTGCAACTTGCTCCTGCCGACCGATCCGCGAGCACGACGCGTCCGACACAAGGGTTGTGCGCTTGGCGTTTCCTCCCCCAACCACCGTGGATGGATCGTGGATGCGATCTCAGATGCCCTACGTACCCGGATGCTTATTGCTCCATCGACCGATCGTCCTCGATCCATCCTTCTTGTTCTATTTTTTTGTTTCAGTGAGCAGATCCAGAAGGAGGTGTTTTGTGCGTATTTACCTTCAATGTTCGGTCCGATTGACGTTGAGGAATAAAAACTTGTCATTTCTCTTTTTAGTCGGTGAAGTCCGCACTCGAGCGGTGAAAGTTGGTGAAGAAGAGAGGGACTTCGGTCGAGGTTGAGATCGAGGGTGTGGTGGCAGTGATGAGAAATTTTATCGTTGACAGCGCAGCCTTAAAGATCAGACTTAAGATTTGAAATATAAGATAAAGTTCAAGCAACAGTCAATCTTGTGGTGTGTGCCTCAGCTCCTCTTTTTTTATATGACGCTGTGCGACAGGAGCCCACCAGCTTAGAAGGCTGGGTGTCCTCGATCAAAGTGCGATTCAATTGGCCGTTGGGCCAATGGCTAGGCCAATTAGATGAGATCAATCTAACATTTTCTCTCTTTATTTTAGTCTACACTCTAACTTTTAACTTTTTATACTTTTAATTTTACTCATTCCATCACAGATTAGTGCATAAGAACATGTCTCATCGTCACGGTCAAGCGCCGATAGATTCAACAATTATAATACACTTTTTTTTTTCTAAAATAGTCACTTATCTGTGGGTCATCTTTTTGTTTAAAAATTATAGACTTTTTTTTAAATCCATGCTAGCTGCATGTTCCCTAAACACGTTGGGGGTAAGCTTTTTTAAGCGAATCTGCTAATATCTTTGCAGTACTTATATGCTCAAAATTTATGGCATGATCTCAAACTTTATCTTTTACAACAAAATACTTTAAGTCAGTGTGTTTGGCAGCATCACTTGACTTATTGTTGTGGGCAAACGTTATTGCTAGTTTATTATCGCAGTACAACTTAATGGACTATTGATATCGTCAACCACTTTAAAACCGGGCATGATCTTCTTAAGTCAGTTCTCCAGCCCTGTGGCCTCATAACATGCTACAAACTCGACATACATTGTGGACGATGTAGTGACGGTTTGTTTTGAGCTTTTCTATGATGTAGCTCCTCCTGTGAGAGTGAACACATATTCGAATGTAGATTTTTTATCATCTCTCGCATAATCAAAATCTGTGTATCTCACTGTATGGAGTGAATCTGATCTTCTATATATCATCGTGAGACCTTTCATTCCAAGCAAATAATGTAAAACTTTTTTTACCAATTTCTAGTGCTTTATTTCAGTATTGCTCTGGAATCTGCCAAGTAACCCGATAACAAACGCTAAGTTAGGGCGCTTACACACTTGAGCATACTGCAAGCTTTCGACTGCTGAAACATATGGAACCGCTTTCATTTGATCTATCTCATATTAGTTCTTAGGGCATTGAAAATCTCCATATCTGTCGTCTTTGACTATAAGAGCATGTGATGGACTATATTTATGCATACCGAATTTCTTTAAAACTTTTTTTATATATACCTTTTGTAACAGTCTTAATACCTCTTTTATTTCTATTTCGATGAATTTCGATCTCAAGAACGAATGAAGCTTCACCAAGATCTTTCATATCAAAATTTGAGGACAAAAACTTCTTCGTTTTCAGTAGCAGACTGACATTATTACTAGCTAATAAGATATCATCTATATACAGTATTATGAAGATAAACATTTCATTTTTAAACTTTACATAAACACAATTGTCCTTTGCATTCTCTTTAAACCCAAATTTCTTTTCATACTATCAAACTTCAAGTACTACTGTGTTGAAGCTTTTTTTAACCTATAAATCGATTTCTTTAGGCGGCATAAAACCTTTATTAACCTATAAATCGATTTCTTTAGGTGGCATCGCATTCGTTCATTTCCTTCCACGAGAAAACCTTTCGGTTGTGCTATATAAATATTTTACTCTAAATCCCTATTGAGAAATATCGTCTTTGCATCTATATAATATAATTCTAAGTTATAATGTGCTACTAATGACATTATAATTTTGAAGGAATTCTTATATGAGACTGGAGAAAAGGTTTTATTGTAATCAATTATTTCTCTTTGTGTAAAATTTTTTACCACAAGTCGCGCTTTATATCTTTCTACGTTCCTTTGAGAGTCAAGTTTTATTTTGTAGACCTATTTACAATCTACTATTTTGGCTCTTTTAGAAATTATTTACAAATCTCAGACTTTATTAGTCTTTGTGGACATTATTTCTTCTTTTATGGCCTCAAACTATTTTGAAGAATGTTCACTTCTCATTGCTACTTCAAATAAGGTGGGATCATCTTTTATTTGAAATTTTTCTGTATGATAAATTTCATAATCATCAAGAATAGCTAATCTTCTAACTTTTTAAGACCTCCTCAAGGCCTTCTCATTTGGCACATTTTCTGTTTAAGTCTGTTGTTGCTCCTCTCATGTGTGACAATAGGTTCTATAGGATTCTAGAGAATAGATTCCTCATTCATATTCATTGTTGACACAAGAGAGACAATAACAAGTGCTGGCACCACAGTGTCTTGCATTGTCGATGCAGCGACAGCAGGTAGTGAGAAAAATAGCTCTTGAATCATTGAAGGAGGCGCATATGCTCGCTTCTCTTCAAGATCAATTACTCGAGCTACTTTGCTCTCATTCATCATGTCATCCTCTAATAAGACAGCGCGTCTCATTTCTACAAACTTTATATATCTGTCTAGACAGCAGAAATAAAAACCTTTTGTCTTTTCAGAGTAGCAAATGAAATGTCAACTAACTATTTTGGGATCAAACTTTCCAATATTTGGGTTAAATACTTTAGCCTCAACAGGGCTCCACCACACACGTAAGTGGTTTAATAAGAAAACTCTTCCTGTTCACAACTCGTACGGTGTTTCGGGCACTGACTTACTTGTATTCTATTGAGAATATGAATGCCGGTTTTTAACACCTCTATCCACAAATTCAATGGTAAAGTGAAATAGTTCATCATGCTTCGCACCATATTTATTAAGGTACAGTTACGTGTTTTAACTTCTTTATTTTGTTGAGGTTCGCCCGGTGTAGAATACTGGGCTACTATGTCGTTTTTCTATAAGAATTTTATAAAAGGTACAGGAACTTGGCCATATGAGATATGCCGATTGTAGTACTCTCCCCTACGGTTAGATCGGACTATCTTAATCTTTAAATCGTGTTAGTTTTCAACTTCAGACTTCAATATTTTGAATTTATTTAGGGCTTCTGTTCTTTCTTTAATTGGATAAATATAGTAAAAACGAAAGTAATCATCGGTGAATGTTACGAACGAGTCATAACTATTTACACTTTTCACATGAAATGAACCACAAATGTCTGTGTGAGTAATTTGTAGAATTCATGTGTTTCTTTTGGCATCTTTCTTATTTTCTTTGCATATTTTTTTTAATGCATTATGTACATTGATCTAAATCTGAGAACTCTAATGAAGAAAAAATATTATCTTTTACTAATTTTTCTGTTCTCCTCCTCGAAATATAGACTAAACGATAAACGACAAGGGGTGATGCTCACGCGGTGTCTTTGTGGCCGGCGCTCGGGAAACTCGAGCGGCGATGCGGCCCCCGAGCGTCGACGCGGCCGTCGACGACGGTGTCGTCGATGGCGAGGTGAGGCCAAGGCAAGTCCTTGCCTCTTCCCTTTCCTCTCTCTCTCTCTTGCCGTTCCCCTTAGGGTTAGGGTTAGGATTAGGGATCTAAGGCTTTTTGGATTTGTTTTCTTTTGGGTCTCTTTCGATGTTTTTGATCTGCTCAAGAACCTAGTTTTGATGTCATTGTTGGTTCTATTTCTTTCAGGTTCAGTGAGAAGATCGAGAAGGGGGTGTTCTGTAGATGTTTACCTTCTGTGTTCGGCCTGATCGACGCTGAGTAAAAAGACTCTGCCATTCCTCTCTTTGGTCGGTGAAGTCCGCATTCGAGCGGCGAAGGTCGGTGAAGAGGAGAAGGCCTTCGGTCGAGGTCGAGAGTGTGGCAGCGGTGATGAGGTTATTTTGTCGTTGGCAGCGCACTCTTAAAAATCGGACTTAAAATTTAAAATATAAAGTGAAGTTCGAGTGATGACTAATCTTGTAGTATATGCTCCGGCTCTCTCTCTTACTTTATACGACGCTGTTCGACGAGGAGCCATTAGCCATAAGACTGAATGTCCCTGATCAAAGCGTGATTCAGTGGGTCATTGGCCGACTGAAAATGAGATAAATTTCAGCTGACCGTTAAGTCAACAGAACAGAATACACGCTCGAAGACGAGGATACCTGCAGCTCTGCTGCGGCGATAGCGGCGGCGCCGTGTGCATGTGCGACAGTCGTTGTCGTTACCGAACCAGAGTTACGTCGTTGGTCTGGCCTGGTCTAGCCGTGTTGAAAAATCAACGGGCGCAGAAGTTTAGAAAGGTCAAAGCAGTACTCGGGAGTAATGCAGTGTTGTCAGGAGTATTAACTATGGGGACTCCTCAGATAAGAAAGAAATGAACTTAATTATTTAAGTAGTACTCGATGTTTTTATTATAAACCAATTTATAAGACTATGTTCGCTAATTATTTTTTTTAATAAACTGCAGTGCATCCAGACAACCTGAATTAAAAAATTCTATTCGGAGAGCCAGAAAAAAACAGTCGCCGGATGGCTGTCGTGTCGTTTATTTTTAGTGTTTTATTTGTCATTGATATAACGATAAGTTTATAAAAATTTAATGATACATACTAAATTCATCTTTAAAAAAAAGCGTATAACAACATGATACACCAAAACGATGTCTGTATTATCGTGTCAAATTGGCGTCTCCCCCAAGAATGCATGTCTGTTCTGAACATCATTTTCAAAATTTCCAAGCTGCACAACGACGGAACATTCCCATTGCTGCGTGCGTGGTCCAGCCCGTACTATTTTTCTTTCAGAGTATCCAGCTGTCAAACGGGAGCTGGGCCGGGGGCGAGATCTCCGGTTAGATTTTGTGCGACCGCTCGCCACCAAGCTTTGATCGATTTGGAGGGAATCGGATCCGGTCTTTTTTGTAGCGCGAGAGGGAGGGAGGAAGGGAAAAGTTGTGGCTTTCTCGTCGCTTGTCTTTTCGTCCGGCTCGAGTGACAACTGAAAGGTGTAGGAGTAGAGCTGTTCTGAGTTGCGCGAGTGGGACTGGGCCCGGTTGGGTCAAGAGGCCCGTCAAAGTCCAAAGTCCTCTGCTCTGACGGGGCCGATAACTTATTCTAGCAGGCCGAATTCTCGTACGTCACAAAATCTGCATGGGTTGCAAGACTGTCGGCCCATATGGATCGTCCTCATGTCCGAAGACAGACTGACAGAGCCGTCCATTCCCACACGTTTCGGCCGATAATCTCGCCTCGATCGCGTGTTGCTGGAAAGTAGCAGCAGCGGCGGATGGGTTCCCGGATGGAGGCCAATGCAGGCTTGGGTATAGTTCTTGGAATTTCTAGAGCCCTTACCGTCGGAAGATTAAATTAACCTGTTACCGATTGACATATGATGTCAACTTCAGAATCGAGATCCCCTGTATACGCGACGCGGGGCTACCATGTCATCCAGTTGGTTCACGCACAGTAGGTAATGCCGCTACAAATTCGAGTTAACGGTACAGCTGCGTACGTACCTCTTCCCTTCTTAACTCTTTTTATTTTGAATTTTCGTATAAGAATCAAATAAATTTTATTCTTTCTTTTATTGCGCCTTCCGTCAACTTTAACCAATGTTAGATGCGAGTTGAAATTCCCACTTTACCCATATTTAAAAAATGAGCAGCAAATGAGTACTGCTTGCTGAGATGGTATTGACGTCAAAATTTTGAACAGATCTCATGTTACATATAACAATCTATTTAATTTCAATATAAAATTATTTTTTTTTGAAAAATTAAACCATCTTTTTTATTTCAAAATAAAAGTATTTATTTCTCTAAAAATTATACCATATGTTAGTTTCAATATAAAGTTATTTTTTCTATAAAAATTAAGCCATCTTTTTTATGACAATATAAATTATTTATTTCTCTAAAATTTAACATATAAGTGTGACAGACCACCCACAGAAAAGACGATCCATCGAATACAAAGATCTTATCAGGTGTCACTCGACAAAGTGATGACTAACAATACAACTTAAGTACGATAAAATATATTACAAACTGTTGCTTAAATTTATAAAATCAAGATTTTTAAAAGCACGAAAGCAATAACGTAAATTAAGATCTCATAGAGACTATTCATAAGATACCATCGAGCCCATATAATACATCCACTAGCAGAACACAAACAGCAGCGAGGCAAGAAAGGCTCCCAACGGACATAGCTACCCTCGAAGTTGCTTCTGTCAGTTGATCCAAAGGAGAGAGAGAGAAATCACCGCACACAAAATTACAGAGGGCTCAGTCCTGAGCATTCAAATACTCAGCAAGTTTTACCCATCAACATGACCAACTACAGTCAATTTTAAAGATATGATAAGGCGGACTCATATGAGATGGCCATTTATAAAACCAATGCTAATACAGTGGATCTTTATACTCAAGTTTTAACGGTAAATTAAGTTACAGAATGAAATTTTAATTTGCGTTATATCAAACATAGTTGTCAAGCAATTGCTATAAACTAAGCAACCGATTCATATTGTTATTATTATTATTGTTGTTGCTGCTATAAACTACGATGTGACGCAGTGAATAAGCAGTACTCGTTACTGTGAGGGGCAACGATTATAATCGATTTTACACCAGCTGAGAAAACCCGAAATACACGACACATACGTGCTTCCTAGAAGCCGCATGTGGCCACCTTGCGCAATAATACAATAGGGTCGGCCCGAGGACTACCGCTCTCAAGCATATAGTCCTCCATGCGATCACCAGGTCAGGTACATCTATGGTCAGATTTAAGGCTTTTCTTTACTATCCCGCCGAAAAAGAGATAGGAAAACGTATAACCACTACGGTAATGAGCTACATTAATTTTTTTAACCCATAATTTCAGTATATATTCGGTAGGTTCAAACTTGTTCAACAGAGCCACACTCAAAAATTGGTTCTTAACGACACAGACGAGGCGATCACCGAGATGGCTCTGCCTTCTCAAACCCTCATATACTTTATCCCCGCCCAATCTTAGATTTATTCTAAGTGTGGAACAAAATAAAACCTATATCTCGCGATTGAGATTTCTCATTCACTCGACTTCTACCGTTACTTATAGCCTACCTCTACATCAAGTTACCTATACCAACAACACTCATCATAAATAATAAGGTACCTAGCATACAATTTTAGTTTTTCAAATAACTTCTAATACCTAATGCACAATGCATTAACCAAATCATACACAGTGATAAAAATAAAAACTTAAAAAAGGTTAACACATCGGAGCTTGCCTTAACTTTATTCACAGTTAGCTTCCTTTGCCAAGGAACACCTCCACGCTTCTCTTCGGATGGGTTCGGTCTTAAACAAGATATCATATGCAAGGAAATAAATTACGCTAGTTTTTCAACTAGAAATAAAGTCGATGATAGCTTTTATTTTCAAAAAAAGACTCGCAATTTAACTATAAAACTTCTTTAAAATAATTTTTTATTCATGAAATCAAAAAGTTATAAACAAAATTTTGGGAAATTATTCAGGGTGTATTGAAGTCAAATAAATTTATAAAAATTTAAATACCGTTTAAACACAATTAAACATTTATAAAATAATTAACAATGAAAATTAAATATAAAACTTCTTTAATATGGTTTTTAAAAATTAAAACACTAAATTTGAGTTGCTCATAAAAATCAGAGAGGTTATAATTGAATTTTTTTTTTTGAGAAATGTTCAAGATTTGTTGCAATCAATTTAAAATTATAGGAGATTTAAATACCATTTGAACTCAATAAATCAATTTAAGATTATTTCTGATGAAATTAAATACAAAACTCTTGCCAAGCACAAAATTTAACTAAATAAACAAATGAGTAGATTTTCTAGAATTTATTAAAATCAAATGGATTTAT